>JAFFST010053072.1:106505-131423 GCA_022414735.1 Noturus placidus
CTCTCTCTCTCTCTCTCTCTCTCTCTCTCTCTCTCTGTCTTTCTTGACCACCATAAAAATAAAGGCTGTTGGGTCCTTGCATGATAACTGTTATGGGTATACCAATTGTTTCACGAGAAGCACACTTAGCAGTAAAATTGGATATACACACAGGAACAACTCTGTCGCTGTACTGTTTTGTGTAGTTTTTTCTCTCACTGCAGTCCCACCTCATTCACATAACAATAGTATTTCACTGAGGATCAATACTATTGAGCCAGCAATGCCCAATGCACTAAGCTACTGTCTCACTTGGTATCTCATTAGAAGCTTTCAAGGAATTTAACACAGCAGATAAGTGTTAGTTTTTAAGATCTGGCTAACATCTCTGCATGTGATGTTGACCAAGCCAAGAACTCATATAAAAAATAGCTCCAGGAAAAGCAATGCTTAGACTGTAAACACAAATAATTCACAGTCAAGGGGAGTGACTATCTGCCAGCTTATCTGCTATATCTCGTCTAATGATTGTAGGGTCCTAGGGGTCTTCTATAAAACCAGACAATAGTCCTCGGCAAAAAGAGAGACCCACTAATCAAACACTGTGAAAGTATCTTTGTGTGTGGGTGTGTGGATCCCTAAAAGGCCCATGAGGACAGAGTTAAAGTTCTGCAATTTTTTTGCACCTCAGCAGAATAGGCTGAAATGTAATCAGCACAGACCCATGCTGAGCCCCAGAGACTGGAGTGAAGCTGGCTGAAGAGGAAACGATTGTCATCAAGCACAGGACAATCTTCTTTTGAGGCTGAGATTAAACAGTGAAAGCTACAAACTGTAAATATAAATAAAAAAGGAACTGCTGTGACTCGCTGACACTTGCTTATGCATGCAAATAAGATGTTAATTGTTAATCTCTCATCATTTTCTGCTTGGATATTTAAGGCAAGCTTACCTTCACACAAAAAAATAATATGATCCAGAACATAATAAGAACTATTTCAGGAATAATCAATTTATAGACAAAACATGAATAATCAGTTAATATTAACTGATTAACCAGAGTAGCTGAGTAGAGATTCTAAGCTCCTTCATTATTTTTTCAGATGCTGAAGCTGGAGCACCAGATGCCCTGAACAGAGAGGTGCATTGTGGGAGACAGGTGGCAAGACTCAAAGAGGCTCATTCTGTAAAACTCACCCCATGTGAGGTCAGAGGGCACTGAGGGCCAGCTGGAGGTTCGCACCAACTGCCAGTCAAAGTCATCCTCCTGTTCCTGTCTGTACTCGCACAGGTCGGTGTTTGAATCCTCTTCAAATGTGCAACCTGCTTCACAAAGAAAACAACATGCATTATAAACACTACTAAGTTTAAAACACAATACATTCCTATTTCATCCTGTAAAAAAAAGATGTAGCCCAGTGCCTTAATAAAGAACACTCCTAAATGTCATTTATTTCACAGACAAATGCTTTATTTTTTGGGCTCAGTTTCTGAAATGAACAATAAAAATAATGTTTTTTAGATAGATTATGTTGCTCTGATTAAAGAGGAGGAATAAATATGGTGAACATCGCCGGCTGAACATTGTCATTTTACATCTATCATACGAGTCAGTGCATAATGCACAGCTAAGTATTAAACAGAACAGAGGGTAGGCGTGTGCAATGGACTGGGTTTTTGGTTTTTTTTTTTGGTTTTTTAATCCATTTGATGCCCACTCCTATAGAAACTTTTATTCCTTCCCACTGTCATTATTTTCTAATGAACTTAGTTCGACAAAATAATCACAAAAAGAAATAATCATTTGAACACCAGAAACCATGACCAAGATAAAAACAAAACATATACCAAATATGAAAGAGTAACTGCAATTAAATGTGTCATGTATTGCTGCACAAGCACCTCAACGAGTCCAATACACTCTATAAGATTTGTTCCACAAGCTTTATATCTGATAGTCAAACTCTGTCTGCATGATAGTGAACACTACCCACTCCCACGGTTATTTCGTTAGGTTCTTTGGGTCTTGCAAGATCCCAGTCTCGATTAAATACCTACAAGAGGGTTGAATTAGTAACTCAACTCCTTTCTCACAAAGTCAGTTCTCTTTCACAAAACCTTATTACCAAGGGTGGTGGGAATCACCTGGATGCCTTTGTGTGCATGTGCATGCCTGCTGAGACTTTGTGACTGTTACAATATTGTATTTAATATAACTACCATTGTCATACGGCAATCATTCCCATATTTTTGTCGTGTTATGCACATTAGCCCTCGTACGTACCATGTTGCTATCTGACTATGGTTGGAGATACATCCTCCAAAGCTGGCAATAGAGGTAGGAAGTAACTAATTACGATTACTTTGTAACAGTTTGGAGTTCAATCCAACCTGCAGCCAGTAATGACAAATGATAAAAAGAGTAACAGGTCAAGCAAGTGGTCATAGTGTCATTCTAGGCATGTAGAATACATCTTTGTGACAATGGTCATTGAAACTTTATATCTGGCAGATAAACAACTAGGCCAGGATGCAGGACAGCTCTCTACTAATCTGATTTAAACATAATTTTGAAAACAGCACAGCCAAATGGACCGACTACATGAAACCCTCAAACCACCATAGCTCAGTGCCCACATACAGTTTAGAATACAAACCCCCAAATAGACAGAGTCATGCTCTCAGTGCCCCCAATTTTTGTCTGTGGGATAGACTTCAAACAGAGCACCACTAATTGTGGAGCCTGTCCATGAAATAGGGGGACTTGGCCATTTTAGTAATAAAGAAATTTCAAAAGTATGGTATAATCCTGCAGCTAATCCCAAAATACGACTGAAAGAGAGGTGTAGGAGTTCTAACTCTCTGGCGGCACAAAGCACAGTTTGGTAGTGGAGCCCCACTGGAGAGAGCTAGTGACTTCTTTCACGCTCTGGGGGCAATTTAGTTCCATTTCAGTCCAGAAGGCAAGTGGGGGCCGCAATGTGAGAGTCAACCAACTGGAACTGAGTCTATCTAGCCCTCTAGCTGAGACATTCAAACAACACTATGATAAATGGTTCGATACATTAAAAAAAGTGTGCACAAATTACACATGGTAATTTGGTTCACATGAAGCAACTTGTTGAATAGATGTCCTCAGAGAGTGGGAGTTCTTATCTTGCTGTTGAAATTAAGAAGTGACCACACAAACCAAAACTAGTATGAAATAGGTGTAATACATACCTCTAATGTTTAAAAAAAAAAAGGCTACCATGAGCAACTTGGCAAGAAATCTTACTGATAGGAATGACAACCTCTGCAGGTTAGATAACTAAATTTTACTGAGAGTTTAATTCAAGCCTATGATTAACTGCTTTTCCTGTACAGTAACTCAAAGCTCATGACACTGAATTCACTTCATTATACCTGCCATCACAAATTAATTGACTAATATTTAAGGAGTGGTAAAATACTAGTGTTCAAAACAGAGTGTCACGCCTCGACCAGCAAAGGGCGCCACGATATAAACTTTGCCCGGTCATGTGACCCTCTTACGTGATTACATGCCGGAAGTAGGAAAAAGTCTCTTCAGGTGTGTCGCGTTTAGTCTAGTTATGAGCTCTATTTAAGTTTCTGGTTTTCGGCACTAAGTTGCGCGTTATTGTTTCGATGTTTCGTTGTTTGATGTTTTGGAAATGTTTGGATTGTTTGGAAGGATCGGCTTGTTTTGGAGATATTTTGGTTTATGTTTCTATAATTTGTAAATAAAGAACCTGCTCTTGCGATTACTTCCTGCCTCCTCCTCCGATCCGTGACACAGAGCTGTGTTACAAATGCAAAACCAGGTTACCCTTATACTGTAAATGAGTAATACATACACAGCATGCAGCCAAGTGTGTCAAATGCTCCCTGTGCCTTTACTCATCACTTATTAAGCTATTTTTATGGCCTAGTATTTTAATTTTAAACAATTAACAAGTTAAAACAACAATTAAAAAAATATGAACTTGATTTCATCTGGCTCCAACACATGAGGTCAGATGATGAAGCCATGTTTGAATTATTTAATTACTTAATTGAAGCATATGAAAGTGGAAAAATAATACTGCTGAATTTTTTTCATCAAGGTAAACATTTTTTTATTTAACTAATATTATGGCTCAATGGGCTATCAATTGGCTCAATCCGCTATCAATTGCCAAGTAATGAATTGAACAGGAGGCCAGAAGTAGCATCCACAGATGGCAAACCGTCTGATTTTAGCTCAGTGCAGAGCAAAAAAAATTGTTTATATCATTATTACAACTAATCTGCCACTCACCAGAGCAGTATGTTCATTTCAATCCCTCAGTCAATGAGATGAAACAATTGAGCTCTAGTCAGCAGGTTTAAGTGTTCTTTCAATCAGACAGGGAAAGTAAATGTTACTCATGCTAGACCAAAGCGCTACATTCAATGCTCTCTAAGCAATTAGTTTTGAACAAATGTCATGATATCCAATAGTACACACTACTAAAAATACGAAGTATGGGTAACTGCAAGGTAAATGGTGCACTTATATAGCGCTTTTATCCAAAGCGCTTTACACTGTGTTTCATTCACCCATTCACACACACAAATGGTAGCATAGCTGCCCTGCAAAGTGCTAGCCTGCCATCGGGGGCAACTTAGGGTTCAGTGTCTTGCCCAAGGACACTTCAGCATGTGGAGTCATCCGGGCCGGGATTCGAACCGATTAGTGGATTAGTGGACAACCCGCTCTACCGACTGAGCCACAGCCGCCCCATAACATAACCATAACCTGATTGGTTCTTCTGGATCAAGGTACAATGGTTTATGTCAGGTAGGTAATCACCTAAAAAAAAAGCCTGGAAATGATAGCCAATTGCTTGGGTACACTTATCTAAACATACGATCCACTTGTGCCCTTTTTACACTAGTGCGTTTTTACTTTTTTAACTTTTGTTACGGTTACGACTGTCGTCCATACTAATCTGGAGTTTTCGACCCTCGAAAACGGAGACTTTCAGAAATGCAGAAGACCCCGTTTTAAGTTACGTTCACACATAAAGTGACTCGCAATGACAATGAGACCAGAGACCGTTCATTTTCAATGAGACCTGGCGACTTGCAGCGATAAAATCGCTGTATGTGTGAATGCAACATTAGAATGAAAACTCGAGACTCGCGTTTCAGTGTAAACAGACCAGAGCTAAGACGTTTGACAAAAAAGGCGTGGCTTCGCCCACATTCCCACCCCCTGATTGGTTCTTCTGGATCATGGCGTATCCTTCCCTGATTCGTCAAGCCCCTACCATATGACAATTACGCTACCGTGATCGTGTACACAACAACACAGAAACTAAACCACAAGCTTTACTGGCTTTGTTGTCATTCTTAGTAGCCATTGTGCAGTTATAGTCTGTATTTTATAATACTACAGCTGCTTAAATGCGCAATAGGCAAGCTATGACTAGAGCAATCGGAAACAAATCTCATTATAAGCAGCGCAAGCTCTACATGGACCGCCGGTTTTGGGTTACACCAAAAGGGAGAAGACAGAGGACAATGAAACTGGCTGGAAACGAGTGAGACGTGTGGTGACAAGGTTTCTTGAACCGTAAGCCATTTGAGCAGCCGAAATTAGGAGCAGCAAAAAACAGCCTACATTAAAAAGAAACAATATCCCTTATTGTTTTATGTCATAATGAGTGTATGATTGCTTATGTGACCTATGCATCTGTTTTTACCATGATGTATCATTGATGTTTTCACTCCAATGTGCCAGTGTACTAATGTTACAAATGAAGCAAATTGTTTGATTAAGTACACACTAGTGTACATGCTAGCCTCGATTTTCCATATTTATAAAGAAAAATGACATGACAAGGAAAATGGAATGAATAGAAAGTAATAAACTCAATGTTTCCTTGCCATCATGCTCATTGTTGTGCCTACTTCCAACTTCCTGTTTACACTTGTATGCGCATGCCCAGTGTGCACGAATGGTCATGTGACTTGTGTATTCGGTCGTGTAGTGTGGACGGAGATTGTTTCTGAACTATCACAGTGGTAATGCCAGTGTGGACGAGGATCGTTTTCATTTTACAACGCGTTTTACAGCAAAAACACACTAGTGTAAACAGGGCCTGTATGGGTAACACTTTAGAATATTGCTCAGTCATTAATGATTAACTACACAAAAATAAATGAATAACACAATATTAACATTCTAGTAACTACTATTAACTAACTAGAAACTCTGATTAACAAAATAGTAATTAATAGCACACAGATGTATGCAGTAGTTCACTATTAGCTAATCAATGACTACTATTTCTTTCATGCCAATGTACAGTATTATGTGGCCAAACACTGACTACATTTACATGGACAGCAGTAATGTAATTATTGACCTTATTCTAAATAAGACAATATTGTGATTAAGGTCTTGCAACATGCAGTGAAAACACCCACACGACGTTAATAGTATGATTAAGGTTTGTACATGTCTGTAACATACGTCGATAATGCGACTAAAACAGCAATAATCCACATGTCTTAATACGATCTGTGTTTACGTCAAGTATGACTTTAATCGGATTAGTTTTTCAATCAGAGTATTGTCTTAATCAGGTTAATATCAGATTATTGTTGTCCATGTAAACGTACTGGCTGTGTCATCAGGAGACATTTGGAGGCTTTTGAATGTTGTGAGGCAATCTATAATAATAGTGAATAACAGTGAGCAGGTTGTTTTCCCATTGCAGAATGACAGTCTCGTTTTAGTCTAGTTCAGTGAATAGAGCCTGGAAAAAATTCGCAAGCTGGAATCAGATTATTCTGCCTTCAAATCAGGCATTATACTGTATCTGCACTGTCAACTGTCAACCCACGCTATACATCTGATCAAAATCCCACTATCTGGTGTCAACCAGAAGAGGATGGGTCCATTTTGAGTCTGGTTCCTCTCAAGGTTTCTTTCTCATGTCATCTCAGGGCATTTTTCCTTGCTACATCTGATACCTCTGGCTACTCAACTGTGGATCTGAATTTTTGCAACTCTACTATGTAAGAATTCTAAAAGAGGTATGCATAAATACAAATTGAATATTGTATACATCATGGCTTGTGTGACTATTGTTGCGCCATGCCTCTGGATAAACAATATTTCTACTTTTGTATAGTCTATGGATTTGGATAGGATGAGATGAAAAACATGAACAGATATACAGCATATCGAACAAAACACTCCAGAATCTCAACCACAACTAAATTTCTGTTTATACATGCAGGGTGACAATATGTACAAATTACTGTACCAGCTTGTAAATGTCTTGTCTTTTTGTATATGTTTAATGGTTTTTAGTGTCTCACTTTTTGTTTTTTTCTTGGTTGTAAAGCAAGTAAAAGCTGGTAAACCATATTTGGTTGTACATAGTTGTTTTAAATTTACATTACATTGACATTTATTCATGTAACAGACGCTTTTATCCAAAGCGACTTAAAAATGAGAGAATAAAGCAAAGCAATTTATCAAGCAGAGAACAATACAAGTAGTGCTACTATACAAGATCTTTTAAGTGAGTTCCAGAAGAAGCAAAGTGCGCAGAGTAAAGGTGTAAGAGCCAGAAGAAGGTTTTTTGTTTTTTCAGGGGTTGGTTATGTGTTCACTGAAGAGGTGGGTCTTTAGCTGTTTCTTGAAGAGGGTGACTGTCACGCCTCGACCAGCAGAGGGCGCCACGATATAGACTTTGCCCGGTCATGTGACCCTCTTACGTGGTTACATGCCGGAAGTAGGGAAGAGTCTCGTCAGGTGTGCCGCGTTTAGCCTAGTTAAGAGCTCTATTTAAAGTCCTGGTTTTCGGCACTAAGGGGCGCGTTATTGTTTTGATGTTTGAAGATATTTTGGAAATGTTTTGATGTAATGGATGTGCTCTAGAAAGGTTTGGACTATTTTGGAAACGTTTTGGAAATCCTTGGACTGTTTTGGAAATGTATTGGAATGTTCTGACTAATCGGAAGTGTTCTGAGTGTTTCTGAAGAGTTCCCGAAGGTCAGACTGTCGGACGGTTTCCTTTGTTTTTTTGTTTCTTTGTTTCTTTGCGTACGGTTTGTGTTTCATGTTTTTGTTAATAAAACCTCTTGCACTTACTTCCTGCCTCCTCCTCCGATCCGTGACAGTGACAGATTCTGAGCTCCGGATTGAGGTTGGAAGTTTTTTTTTTTTTTTTTTTTTTTTTTTTTTTACTGGCTGACATTATTCTATCATTCTAAATTAGAGAACAAAAATGATGAGTCAAGCAAGACTCAAAAAACAATCTCTCTCTGTCATTCCTTATTCCTCTTATAGTGTATCAAGGTTTTTCACTAGTTCACTTTGTTTAAACTCTCAAGCTCTCTCTAGCTCTCCTGATTGGCTGCCAGCTCCTTCCGACATGTAGTCGAACATCTTTTATGTCTGACTTTTGGGCTTTATAACCTTTGACGTTTCTGAGCCAGTGTGCGACATATGCATGTGACGTATGCTGGGGCGGCTGTGGCTCAGTTGGTAGAGCGGGTTGTCCACTAAACCACTAATCGTAGGGTTGTCGGTTCGATCCCCGACCCGGATGACGCCGCATGCCGAAGTGTCCTTGGGCAAGACACTGAACCTTACGTTGCCCCCGATGGCAAGCTAGCACATTGCATGGCAGCTCTGCTACCATTGGTGTGTGTGAATGAGACACAGTGTAAAGCGCTTTGGATAAAAGCGCTATATAAGTGCGCCATTTATGTATGCGTACAGTTTTCCTGCCAATTCTGATCCAACATCCCATACACAGTGGGTGTGAATTACTGTTACAGGATTGTCAAGCTGACTCACAACAGTACAATAACATCATATTATAAAGATTTTTTTTCCTCCCTTTAGTCAATAATCATGTTTCTTTCTTTCAAGAAAAAATTAGTCCTGCATCATATACACTGTAGCTTTTTACAAAATTAATTAAAGGTATCCCACTGATTCTATTATTACTATAATAACATACAGTATACACATTATATTATAGAATAGTAGAATAAAAAAATACTTCTGTCAGTAAGTTCACTCTGAATCCTCTGTGGGAAGATTATAGCAGACTGCAAAATTGACTCATAGAGCAAGTATGTGAGCATGATAAATTTGTTATAAGCATGGTCATTGTCAGATCACCCAAGAGACGTATTAGTAACATTACACGACTGACGTTGACTATTAATAAATGGCTGTTTGTTAGCTATCCTACAGATGATGATGAATTGTGCTTCTAAATAAAATCCATTACTTTTTAAGCTACCACCGATCCCTGGTGGACTAGTGGATAGCATGCGGCACTCTCAGGGCTTCACAAGCAAGTGCACTCTCAGTACCGGTCCCAAGCCCAGAAAGTGGCATCCGGCTTGATCTGCTGCGGCGACCCAAAAGGGGAGCAGCCAAAAAACTTTTGAAGCTACAATACTTTTTAACAATACAAATTTGTGACCAGTGAAATGAAAGATTATAATTATTTATTTAACCTAAATGGGCCTATCTGCATGAGTTATCATGCTGCTTTTAGATATGCTGGACATAAGAAATGAATGTAATGAGTTATACAACACTTCCTTTCAGTCAACAAATCTAGATATTTATCTAACACATTGTTGCGTCAAGCTTAAATATATCAACTTTTGACATTTTACTAATTTTGACAGAAGTAAAGAAATATAATTTGTTCATGTATTAATTTATTCATTCATTCATTCATGTTCACTAACCACTTTATCCTGGTCAATGAATCCATAGTAGAGGTATGAAAATTTCATATCACGATTATCGTGACCAAAAATATCACGGTTATCAGTGTTATCATGGTATTGTTAAAATGTGCTGAAAATATACAAAAAGTACAGACACACACTGAAATCATTTAAGCAGGTTTTATATTTGTGTTCAGCCACCTCACCGATTACATCACTTGCCCACCTCTGCACCGCCCCCACTGTCATTTTGCTTTTTTAAGGTAATAAAAATAATTTATTTCAATGAGACAACATGATGGAAGGCAGTGACGGCACTTCGGAGAATTTCCAACCTTCCAAGAGGACCAAATCTGAAGTGTGGTCATATTTTGGATTTGATAAAAATGCTGAAGGAACCTAATAATAGATGGTAACCCTGTCTGCAGACTTTGCCAGAAGAACGTTACTGCAAAAGGGGGCTTTGGCACTTCATTGGCGCTTTAAATTTTTTTCCCCCTTGCTTTTAAATTGCTAATGAATGCCTGTGCGGCAGTGCGCATTTCAATTTCGCTTTCGAATTAGCGGCAATTTGGGGACAGCAACTGCTTGAATGGTGGGTTCATTATTATTCTGAATGAAAAACACCAACAACAACTACAAGACAGTACAATATACTGTACAAACTCGCTTAATTTAAACCAAATCTTTCCCATCGTCTTTGTCGGTCAGCTCGCCTCACTCCTCCTTTGAATCAGCTCGTGTCAATTTCGTCACGTGATACATGCAATCTGACTCCTTCTGATCTGTGCTCAGACTCTGACTCGTTCAACTCAGTTTTTAAATGTAGCATCCTTTTTCACGCTCAAAAAAAACAATGTCGCATGCTGTGCCTGCGTCAGATTCATGTTTGGTGAGTATGGACAGCATTTACAGCGAGTTTTACAAGTCACGATAATCGCGCACAGATTACATGATAATTAAATGTGACACAGTAATACTAATCGTGGTTTATTGTGAAACCGGTAACCATTTCATCCCTAATCCACAGCCTATCCTGAGTCAACAAGGTATTGCTGGTCATAAACCAAATAGAGTGATAAAAACTAATAATACTGTATGGCATTCGCTACTGCCTCAAATAACTTTAGTGAGCTTGTCTGTGTATTTAGTTCTCAGGCATGTTCTTGGGGCAGAATGAATGTCTGCTGTGAGTTTAAAGCTTAAGGCAGCTGAAGAAAAAAATTTCCAACTCATCACCATGTTGATGCGCAAATTGGCCTGGAGCAAGTTTTTCAGTTGTATATCATCCTCTTACTTTTCTCTCAGAACCTCTTTGTACAGCTATAAGTAACACCTATGATTAAGAGCCATTGCCCCACTGGTATACTGGTGAAAAATAGCGTATTGAATTTACTTAATACAAATGTGTACATCAATTCCATGTGATTTGAGTTGCATTAACAATTTATTATCATACATCCAACATAATTTGATCATTTTCAAAACGCTGAATAAAATCAAACTGCACATTCACCGGAACTAAGCATCAAACCGATGTTGTGAGCGTTGTTGTGTACATTATCAGTGCGCTATAATTCTGCACATTTTAATTGTATTATTTTTTTAATTATATAGTTATTGTTCTCATCAGTGCCAATGTGCTTGCAAGATTTCAGAATGTAATTTGTTTACATTAGCACTCCGTGAATCGATCGGACTCACTCGACATATTTCAATCTAGTAATTAGAAACTTGTATAGATTAGGTTAGTTTAGTTTAGCTGTTTAGTATAGACTCAGTTTAGCATAAGCAATGAAATCACATTTTGATCAGAAACCGGTTATTAAAATGGCAAAATATTTTTATCTAAACTATGTAATACAGTCTCATAAATTTGACCACATATTCCATTTTTTTTCATCCTCGGACAAGGTAATGACCATCCAGTTGGTTAGTCTCTGTTTAGACAGTTGAGTTTCTTTGTCCTTCTCCAGTGACAGACAAGCAGTTGGTCTGATGAGCCAATCAATGCCTTCTGGTCCTAGTTGTACCATAAGGTACACACATGGGCAGAGCAAGGAACACTCAGCAGGTTCTCCATCCTGGAATGCTGCAAAGTCAATAGTTTGGTGTTGACTTTGGGCTTCAGTCACAAGGTCACTCTGCAGACAAATCTAATAAAGAATAGGAGGGAGAATTTTCTCTTCGGTTATAAGGAGTGCTGAGCTGAAGAGCAAATGTCCCTTCATTTCCAGGATCAACAAAAAGTCATGTCTGTCACCAAGTCATCTACATGGCTCCATCGCCATTGGACATGGTCATTTAGGCTGTTTACTTGGGTTTGTTTACAATAGGCTGTTTACTTGGGTCAGATTCGAATTAAGGTCTACCAGTTTGCCAGACAGCCATCCTGCTTTCTCTAGGCTGGTCAATTCCAAGGACATACAGTTGGTGTTCATCCTCAGCATCCACAGGCTTAGACATTGGCATCCTTGAATCTGGAAGGCCTAGTGGGGAGGCATGGGAATGGGAGATACAGAAAAGGTGTTTCTCATCGTTTTTGTCTGTTTTCCTGAATCCAGCTGTATTGACTTCTGACATTTATTTCTAGTCAACTGTTCAGTTCTTTTCGACATTTTGCAATTTTCATTTTTTTCTTTAATTAATTTCTTATGTAATTTAGTGAAACGCTTGCATTCATTGTAAAAAAAAAAAAAAACACACTTGGTTAGCTGCCTACTTGATTTTGGTTGAGTTGATTCCCTTTGAATCTGTTTCTCTCAGTTGATTTCATTCTTCAGTGTAATGGCAAGAACCCTGGACAAACGAAGGAAGTGACAGTTATCCCAGACAGTGTTAGAGGCTATGTCTAGCCTCTCCCTCATGCCATACCTTTTTCTTGGTGTGGTGGGTTCCGATTGGCCCTGCAGGGTGTATGGTGTTGTGTGAAATTGTTTCATTACAACTCCACATACCCCCCCAACACACACACACACACACACACACATCCCTACACACACACACACACACACACACACACACACACACACACACACACACTCTCTCTCACACACACACACACACACTCTCTCTCTCTCACACACACACACACACACACACACACACACACAAACACATAACCCATCACTTACACAACCCACCTGCAGGAACACAAACACTCTTTCTCCTTCGAGTCAGTTGGATAAATGAACTGCTTGAGAGAAGGTTGAAAACACAGAGCGGGAAAAAACAAACTATAAAACATGGCCAAAGAGCTGAAGTAAAACCAGGTTGGTGAAAGGTTGAATAGAAGAGCTCTTAGTGTATCTTATTTAATAGAGGAAAAGACAGGTTGTTCAATAACTCTTGCCAATTTGCTGAGATAAGAGAAAGACGAGATGCCCAAAGTACCAATCCCTCCAATTTAATTTATGCTGTGTTTCCCTTATACAGCAACATAACTTAGAGCTCCAGCTAAATGACCACCTTCTTCACCCAAAATATTTACATCTCTGCCATATACACATGCTTTCGACAGTATTTCTGTGTAATATGAGTAAGAGATTGGCACTCGGGTGGGCTGAACAGAATCGTGATCAATAGAAAATAGTGCTCGCTTCTGCAGTCTGAATTATTAAGGCTAGACCACATCTTTTAAAAGGAAAGAAGGGTGAAGGAGAATGGATAGTAGTGAAGGAGGTGTCAATGCTGCTGGAATGTATGAAAATTTAATTTAGCCACCTGGAGAAGAGGTTTGTTTTTCTCCAGAGAAAGAGTAGCTGAAGGGTTATGTCAAGGCTCTCACCATCAGGGCAAAAAACCTGCAGTCACAATGTTGATTCATTTGTCGGTGTGGCTATAAACACAACAGCTTGAATTTTTTAGTGAGAAGCTATTTGTGCATATTCTGTGCACCTTGAGAAACCTAGGTTTGGTTTAAAAATGAGAATACCACACCACGTCATATAGTTGATGCAATCTTTCTAATGATGAAAAAGAAGCGATTTCAGATTTCAGAGATTATATTTAGAGCAGTTTGTTTTGACAAGGTGAATTTTTATTAAAAGGATTTAGCTCTGTCATATCACCGCTATCTCTTATTTGCACTCATACCTTCAAGCAGTGGCAAATGCTATTGAAAAATGCAGCTAAATTCTAAATAAAAATTCTAAATGAGGCATGTACATGTGAGCAGATTTCTCCATTTACATTTATTTTTATGGCATTTGGCAGATGCCCTTAGCCTTATATAGCAAAGGGGATGTAACCAGTGGTGGAAATGGCCGAGATACACCTGGGAGACTATGCTTTTTTTCTTTCAATTTGTCCATTTCAACATGCTTTTATGTTTTTAAGACATAAGTCATTATTTTACTTTCATACATTTTGAATTGACCCTGATAACCATGATTTTCATAATGAATATCACAGCAAAATGTATTTGTATTTGCCACCTACTTAATCTCTTTCCCTACAAATGCTAATAACTCAGATGGAAATAAGATACAGTACATCAGGAGATTTTTCTAAAATAAATTTGACAATTGTATTACTATTAAAACAGAAATTACCAGAAGGCCCATGATAAAGCAGTAAAGAAAACTATTTGACTCATTAATGTACAGAGCCTGTTGAGTTATACTTGTAAACTCCACAGAAACTCAGATGTCATTCCATTTGTTTTTCTATGTAAAAAAACAGCATGGGGTGACAGAATGGCTGGAATACCAAGTGAGGGGCTGCAGAGAGCAGGGAAAATCTCCCTGCTTCTGCCTCCTCACCCTGCCATGTTCTCAGACACACACACTCACACAAAGTCCTGAGAGACGTAGCTGCCGGCAGGTGCTTGACCCCCATTACTGGGGAAAAAAAAATCACGCAATTCCATCAGGAATCACAAGACCAGCACAGACCTCATAGAAGGCCTGCAGAGCAAAGCTAATAATAAACACATGCGCACACACATACACACAAACACACACCTATATTCACATAAGCATACCATGCTGTCATACTAACCTGTAATTTACAACAGTTTCATGTTCTTTGCTGAAATAGGATTCACTCTCAGTATTAAACATGTCGTTCATTGTCATTTCCTATAACCTTTGAAATTCCCAACTGGACACTCACATACACTCACACACACACACACACACTCTCTCTCTCTCACACACACACACACACACACACACACTCTCTCACACACACTTACACACTCACACATAGGTTTGTCATGCTATCCTTATACCTGGAACTGAACCTAACCTTAACCTCAGAAACGAAAAGGAATTGTTTAGATTCTTTTTTTTTTTAAGTTAAAGCTGCAAAAAAAAAAAAAAGTTTTTCCTCATTTTATAGCTTAGTGCGGTCCAAATACCAAAAACACACTACTCCATTTTCTAATCATGAATACAGTATGACAGTATTATCTGAATATATTTGACTTAAAATTAAAGTGAATAAGTGTGTAATTAAGGATTTATTACAGGTCTCTTCATGTGAAATCTTTTCACTTTTTATGATTTTATGTGTAAAGCAGGTTAACAACATCCATTAGCCAATTACAACAAGTAACTACCCAGAGTTACTTAACAGAAATTGAATTCAAGACCCTGGCAAATATTAGATAGTACAATACTTCTTTATTGGTATCTATGCTAAATGTAAACGGTCTTTTAAATAAGAACTATGTCATCATTCATCCCTTAGATGAATATTATACTGTATGCTTAGAATTTAATATATTAATATACATATGGATGGAATTTTCTCATTAAAGTAGGTCGTAAGCATGGAGAAACTAAAGAATGTTACGAGTGTAAAAACGTGAGATGTGATTCATTTAAGTGCCACCAAGAGCATTTTTTTTTCAAAATTGTTGCTTCTAGTCTCACATGTGAGCAAGCGTATACTCATAATACCCCAAAGCAATTAAGTAAATGTGCCGTTAATTTGAAAACAAGATGTGTGAATAATTGAAGAGCCATAATGGTGCTTCCATATTCCCTGCCTCTTCAAATAAGTGCCTTGCATTAAAGCAAAGAACTTTTAATGGTCCTCATGAGATCTTCATTTGGCATAAATTATATCTTGTGGCAAATAAGTGGCAAAAACAAGTGTAATCGCACAAGAGTAGTCCCATATGGAAGGGTTAAGCGGTGCATTACATAGTTTAATAGTTCTATTTTGCTAATGTTGTTTATTTTAAGATTTTTTTTTCTCGCTCAAGTTTATGAATGCCTGCACTTAACAAAATGGCCTTAACAAAAACAAGTCACAAACATAGAGCCACTTGAGTGAGTATAATGGTCCAGGGAACATTCACATTAGCTTTGTTGGGCAGAAATGACAATGATCATTTACTTTTTTATCACCACACTCAGAATACTGGCCCTTATTCATTAAAGATGGATACAGTCTACGTATGAAATCGTAAAACAAATCGTATGCATATTCCACTGTGTGTTCGAATTCATGGTCAAGGTCTGTGTGTGTGTGTGTGTGTGTGTGTGTGTGTGTGTGTGTGTGTGTGTGTGTGTGTGTGTGTGTGTGTGTGAATTTAGAGCATAATATTTCAACAACCTGAAAAATGCTTCATTTGCTGTTAAATAATCAAAATGATCAATAGTTTTAGTATACAGTAGCTATTAAATACAAATGATAATGACCAAATTATATTTATGAATTAATATTTATGAAATAACCAAATAATAATAAGTTATTGTTAGCCGAACAACAACTTTATAATGTCCCCGCGTCCACCGTGCCTATCCAAAAGTAAACACATTCACACTGGTAGCTCTTGTAATGTCTGTTTGTCCACCTTGTCATATTTCCACCTGGGTTCAGACTATTAGTGACCCCATTTCCTTCCCTGGATTTTGCCCCTGTTGCTGGTCATTTAATAAAAGTCCCCACATTCTTTTCCGAAATGTCGAAAACACCACACTGGCCGCTCTGTAGTTAGTGTCCTGTTAGCTTACCGTGTTGTTCTTTTCTATCGACCGTGCTTTCTATCTTAACACCTTCACTCAAATGTTGCTGTTGTGGTTCAGAATTATTTGAAGGTTCACACATTAAGAGTCACTTCTAAAGTGTCCAACAATCCACAATTTCTTGTCTCGTAAAATCTATCATACCACATTTTAATATGTATCCACAGTATTAAACTAGAATTTAAAATTGTCATCTATTAAATCTAAAATACATATTTGTGAATATATTTTAAAGGTCTTTTTGTGTGGAATTTTTTTTTAAAACAATGGAAATTTTACAATTGTTCACAGTTAAAGCTTTTTCCTGTTATTTTACATTCGACATTTAAATTTACAGTTTATTTTTGTCATTTTATCAATATTTTTGTGTATTTAAAAATAATAAGCCATAAAAATTCTATAATATTGCAGATTTTTTATTTTTTTTTTAATATAGTGTTGTTAATTGGCAACCTTGTAGTAAAATATAGATAATGGGTTTGCATGTCTGTGTGTAATTTGGAAATGTGAATAAGAGGCACAAAAGACACAAAAGTGCTGACCTGGCACAGTTTTATTGGCCAGATGTGCATATAATCACACTAATTATTACATAATTTTGTATCAATTCTAAAAGGTAATCACTCTGAATCTATGAATTTCTTTCAGAATTGTATTTATATGAAATAAGTTTTTATTTTTTGGTTTTGTTTATTTGTTCATGCTAGAAACGTATACTTCACATATAAATAAAGCTTTCATTAAATCTGATTTCATCTAAATCGGATCTATTTACAAGCTAACATGAATACAAACCTAGCTATGAATAGAGTTCGCATAACTACCTGCAGGTGAGACTGGAAAATGCTTAAATTCTCATGAGGAGAATTAAATTGAGATTTTTCAGGCTCAAAAGATTTATTTTTTCACAGCAATCTCAGACACAAGCACATCTAACTCAGCTTCCATGAAATATATTTTTCTCCGCTCCATTTATGTCCTAAGATCTTGGAGAACTACAGCTGAATGTTTTCCTTTTATTGGCACACTGCCTCACAACACCTGCATTAATTAGGCTGTGTTTCATATAAATTAGATGTATGCAAAAATAAAATTGAGATGTGTTGTATACATGTGACATGGAAATAAGAGACTAATGAGTGGGAGCTTTAGGTGAAGTCAATGCATTATATGATCTTAACTCACTCCTCATGATGTGAGAATGTTTCATCAATCTGACACAGACTTGTTCATATGCCATTCTTCGCACCTCATTTGTTTTTATGCAGTGCAGATGGTTGTTACTGTATGGTGTCACAGTTTTACGATGTGATGATCAGACATACTACAGATACTTCACCACTGATTTTTTCAAAATACAGATTAAAATGCATTTCCTTCTATTACAGAGGATGTAACAGCACTGAAAGCTCTTTCGTGCTCTTTCACTCTCTCTTTTACCTCAAAAAAAACTGACAGTGTAAGAGATTTTATGGAAAAGTTCTTCTTAAATACTGTATATTTTTTGAATATAACAATTATATATATATATATATATATATATATATATATATATATATATAACAATTAAGGGGTTTGATATTTTTGTTTGGGTTTTTGTTATATATCTACTGTGAATCCCAAAAGTCTCCATACCAAGGGCGTAACCATGTTATAGAGGGGTCCAAGCACTTGTACATTTGGGGGGCCCAAGAGCCAAACACCCCCCCCCCCCCCCCCCCCAAACACAAAGAGTGTGTGGTTACGCACATACGCCATACATAGCGGAAATGAACACTTTTTAGCTAAATGTCTACCAAAATATTTCATACTTAGTATATATTACACAGTCACTCCAGGATTTTGTGATTATGCGATCGTGAAAATAAATGCAAAATCAAGCAAACTCCGCAATATTCAGAGGAGCTTGAAATTTTTCAAAATTACTGCAGATTTGGGCCAAATCCTCACAATGCACATTCAGTCAAAGGTTTCTTCCATTCACGTGTCGAACATGAGTACAGCTAAAAGGTCTCATTTACGAACAACATCGCTGCAAAAGACTATTTTGAACAATTGCAGTTTCACCAGTTCACCAATGTGTGTCTGTGTGTGTGTATGTGTGTGTATGTGTCTGTGTGTCTGTGTGTGTGTGTGTGTGTGTGTGTGTGTGTGTGTGTGTGTGTGTATCAGCGGATGAATCGTTGATCAGCAATTCTAAATTGGTCAAATTTCCCCTTTCTTGCTGATCTGCTAGTCGCTCCTGCATATTTGATGGAGAAAACAGGTAGCTCAATTTCACCAGCTAACTTCTGTTACATATAACGTTGGAGAATGCAACAATTTCACCCAAACACTCATTCTTCTACAGCTTTTAAGAATGCCTTTTATCAAAAAAAGAACGTCATAAAATCATTCTCATGGCTGGATCAGGAAACTGTCGCAAGGTTGCAAGGGACTTTAACAAGAAACATGGCAAGCACATCACACATGACACTGCTGCCAAACTTATTGATACTGAAAAGTGGACGTCCATGAACGTCGATTGACGAAGGAATAACCAACTTGGTACTGGAAGACATAGTCCCCTGTGTACTGTATGGAGACTTTTGGGACACAGAGACAAATTAGTACAAATATTTCATAATCATTTTTCTTTTCTTTTTTTAGCTTGTATATTTATAAATTGTTGATTAATCGTGTGATACTGAGATATTTTTATACGAGGTTATAATACAGTGAACATTTCTAACAGTAACATAACTACAATGTAACGTTGATGAATAACGGCTATTGTGCTTAGATAATTTGGAAGACTTAATAATACCTTTCAATGGAACAAGCACAAAGAATCAAATGTAGCCCACAGAAAACAAGGCTATAAAAACAGACACTCAGCATCAGACAGAGAGACAAACTAGCTTTTTTCTCTCTCTAGTTAGAATCATCTGAGAGATGAGAGACTTATATGTGCCGAGGCCCTCTTTTAGAGTGTAATTTCAATTTAGTTTAATGTGAATGTGCTTCATTTTCCATTCCAGCTAAGTCTGCTGAGCAGCGACTCCCCCAGATTCCCCATTCATGGCAAAATCTTTTGAAGATGTTAATTGCACTACTTCTTCCTTCCTCCCTTTTCTGTATAGAACTGTAATTCATTTCATTCCAAAAAAAAAAAGGCTCATGGGATGTGGTAAAATGGTTTGGATTGATGAATGAGCAATTGAGGTAGAGAGCGAGATGAAGTAAATAAGAGTTGGGACTGAAGGCAGGGCTCATAAACACACACACACACACACACACACTTATAGACATATACACATGCACACTGTTAGAGATACAAAGGAATGGTGAGTGGTGGTCACTTCATTTTCAGTCACTACTCACTCTTACTCCTTAATAGGCTTCCATTTTTCTCCTTGGCTCCCTCTCTTTATATCACTACCTTCCTTTTCTCTTTCAAGAGAACACTTGGCATTCATCTTGTGTGAATCTTGATACATCTGTGTAGCTGTTATTTTACTGCCTTTTACTGAAGTACAATATAAATTTCCCCAGTGGTCAATGTGTGTGTGTGTGTGTGTGTGTGTGTGTGTGTGTATGTTTAGCCCTTTGCGAGGACCCAATGTCACCCAGTTCTCCTAAAATAAACTGTGTTTTTACAAAAATGAAGATGTAAAAAAAAACAAGAATTGCTAAAACATTGTAAATATAATGTAAAACTAAAACAATAATAATGTTGATACAAGGAATAAGAATGTCCTGGTAAAACCAACATGTGTGCTTGTGTATGAGATCTGCAGCAGATAATGAGTGCATTGCAGAGGCTACTGTCCCCCGTATGAGGTAGACATGTATGTATATATATATATATATATATATATATATATATATATACCTACATTCATTGATACATCCATCTATTTTCTACCGCTTATCTTACACAGGGTCACAGGAGCCTGCAACCTATCCCAGGGGATGTGTGGCACCCTGGACAAGGCACGATCGCACACCCAGTCCACACTACAGACAATTTGGAAATGCCTACAATGCATGTCTTTGGACTTGGGGGAAACCCAGAGGAAAACCCCAAAGCACGGGGAGAACGTGCAAACTTGGCACACATACAGGGCACACAACCTTGGAGGTGCGAGGCGAACGCGCTAATGAAGAAAGCCATGTCCATAATTCGTTTCATCTCCATAGTTCATTTTTATGCTCCTAGACTTAATATTGTTTGTTCTTTGTCGGTGCTTCACTTTAAAATAAATCGCTTACATCCGACTCCCATTGCTCACATGACAAAATTTGACACTATGTATTCTGAAGACACTTTGTCCTAATCACAAAATGCTAAATATGGTGTGTGTGTTTGTGTGTGTGTGTGTGTGTGTGTGTGTGTAGGTATGGCAGTGTGGGTGCTATTGTATTCTATGTTTAGAATTATCATTATCCTGTGGGTGTGTGTATCAGTGCATATTAAAAGCTATGAATACAGGCATGTGGTGCTGCTCTTTGTCAGTGTGGGAGCCATTAAAAGGGCAAGGTGAGAAACATGTTTCAGAAGAGCTATCTGTGCATTTGCACTAATTTGTTAATGTAATTTAAAGAAATTAAGAAAGATTGTTTTCCATGTCAATCAGTCAACATCAGGGTACAATCCCAGAGACAGATTTGTTTTAGTACGCACCAAAAAAATACAAGGAGTGTTGATATCTGTCAAAACAAACTGGACTAAAAGAAAAACTGTTATGTCCGCAACAAACAAGGTAGGCGTGAAAGCACACTTAAACTCACACAGGCATGAGCCCGTGTATCACTGCCGCTTTAGTCGAGGGAATTACATAAGCAATATTCTAGAGTAAATAATATAAGCTAATTTGTGGATATACTTAATGGAATGACAGTCATTTCAGGTTTCATAACACTCTTTATTGGGGTATTATACAATATCCATTATTCATATCCACAATATCCATTAAACTCTACAGCCACCTAAGTAGCCAGATTCTCACTGCTAAAACTGAGAGAGAGAGTGAGAGAGAGTGAGTGAGAGAGAAAGAGAGAGCACGAGAGTGAGAGAGAGCGCGAGAGAGAGAGCACAAGAGAGAGAGATTGAGAATGTGCGAGATAGAGAGAGTGCGGGAGAGAGTGAGAGAGAGCACGAGAGAGAGCACAAGAGAGAGCACAAGAGAGAGAGACTGAGAGAGTGCGAGAGAGAGCTAGAGAGAGAGCGCGAGAGAGAGCGCGAGAGAGAGCACAAGAGAGAGAGACTGAGAGCGTGTGAGAGAGAGCGAGAGTGCGAGAGAGAGAGCGCGAGAGAGAGAGCACATGAGAGAGAGCATAAGAGAGAGAGCTTAAGAGAGAGCGAGAGAGAGAAAGCGAGAGAGAGAGTGCGAGAGAGAGTGCAAGAGAGCACGCAAGAGAGCGAGAGAGAGAGGTAGAGAGACAGCTGGGGTGTCAATATAAGTGAGAATTTTTTTAATATTGTAAAATGTGTCTAGTATTTCCTAGAGGATCAAAACCAAATATAAGACTTTTAGAAATAAATGTTAAATTTGTATAAATGAAAGTGTAAAATCAGCAAACATATCGGTCAATAGATCAAAGCTATCTCAAACTTGAAATTAGAAAAAATAAATTCTAGAAATACGTTTAATAATCTTATATTTGGTTTATGGTGATTTTATAGATAAATAATTAATGGATAAACTGGATAGATAGCTGAAAAAATCAGGGACTTCACTAGAGATTTATGAATGGAGGGCTAAGCCTCTTTTAGGGGGGTCTGGGCACCAAAACATTTTTCTAGTCATGTATACTTTAGAGAAACAATGGGTGTAAAATCTATAGAAATAAGGTTGTTTTTGGTAAAGGTATACTGCATTATAAATTGTGTTAGAGACTAATCACAAATGACTAACATTATATAAAAATACAGAAATTAAAGTCCACTTCATCCCTGTCCATCCAATACCATCCAAAGTCAAAAATGGCTGTACTATGTAGCCAAAACAACAGTAAACTGGGTCGGGTGGATCATTCACTGACCAACAGAACAGCTTGATTAACGTGTATACATGATGGACGAAGTCGATGCACTCACCCTCTCACTTACTCCTTCACACACTCCCTTATACACTCACTCACTCCTTCATGCCCTCACTCACTTCTTCACACACTCATTCCGTTCTTCACACACTCACTCACTATCTCACTTACTCCTTCACGCACTCCCTTATACACTCACTCACTCCTTCATGCACTCACTCACTTCTTCACGCACTCACTCACTCTCTCACTTACTCCTTCACGCACTCCCTTACTCCTTCATGCACTCACTCACTTCTTCACACACTCACTCACTTTTTCACACTCACTCACTCTCTCACTTACTCCTTCACGCACTCCCTTATACACTCACTTACTCCTTCACGCACTCCCTTATACACTCACTCACTTCTTCATGCACTCCCTTATACACTCACTCACTTCTTCACACACTTACTGACTCCTTCACACACTCTCTCACTCACTCCTTCATTCCTTCACTCACTCACACGCTCATTCCTAATTCCTTTGCTCGCTCATACCCTCACTTCATCACTTACTTACTTACTCTCACACCCTCACCCACACCCTCACTCATATACTCTCTCACTCATGTATGCATGTTTAGCAAATTAAAGATTCTCCACAAGGCAAAGCTTTTAATCAAGTAACGTTTTTGTGCTTCATTATTTAAAGGGAGAAACTGGCATCATGCCCCAAGAGTAGAAGCTCACGAATGCAAATATTTTTAAATGCACAAATGTATCCCTTTCATCCGTTAATGTTCCTTGTGGTCATATGTTTAGGTGTCTTATCTTTCTTGTTCTCTCTGCTGCTGTATGAAGGATGTGACCATCACTGGTCATTCAGGGGTGCTCTACCTATAAAAGTTGACAGAAATGTTCTAAAGGGAAAAGAAAAGACTCCCCCTACCATTTAGACATATCTAAAACTGCCACCAGTGTAAACAAAATCGATACTCAAACATACTATGACTTTATTCATCTACACCATTCTTGAAGCACTAGCTAATGTGTGTTTGGACTGCCTTTTTCCGCCTTGTTTCTCTTGATTCTGGGAAATTAGAGTAGAGCAGATTATGTTCTTAGGTTATTTGGTGGTCCAAAATCGTTTGTGATTGGGTTATTTTGTTTATTACTTTGAACATAACATCCACCGTAAGAGTGGAGTGGAGAATACAACTATATCAATAAAACTTGATCTTCTATTGATCTTTTAATAAGTGCTCTGCGTGTTGCTCTGGCTGAGGGCTCAGGGCAGGAGAGGAGGCCACGTTCTCATTCATGTTGTCAACCCTAGACGTGCTGTAACAATATCCTATACAAAGTCTACAACTTTGAACAAGGACAGTTATTTAGTGTAGAAATACTCAGGTCAGACACCCCAGCATTTATCCATTCAGTGCAGAACTCAGTTTTTCAGGGTTGTTGAGATAAACTCATGCTACAAAACAACACAGTGCATTACTGACACTGTGGGCCTGATGTACTGTACACCGTTTGTGCCTTGTTATGTTATGTACAAACCTGGCATATAAGCTTAAAACATACAGTTCATTTGCCATACAATGGCAACACAAAAAGGCACTTTTCTCCTGCATACATATGCATTTAAGGGAGAATTGAGCAAGAAATGGAAGGGTGAAAAAGGGAAGTACAGCTGATTGCAAACAGTATCCCTTTCTATGCACTAAAGTTTGTGGAGGCCAGCTTTGCACATGGTGTTGATGGCATCACAAAATTTATATACATATATATATATATATATATATATATATATATATATATATATATATATATATGCATAACCCTTGTTTTTAAGTATTTTATTGGCAGTTTCAATGCTAATAGCTATATGCTAAATGTGACATTAAAAAATGTACTATTAAATTATATTCAACTCATTTAGTCGTGTGTTTATTCTATTAGAACTTGAAGCAAGTCTACAGGGAGTTTGGCCTCATCAACAAGGACATCAATAGAGTAGCTCCTTAGCAGCCAGCCAGCTACTTTACATAACATTGGATATGCTAATGAACAAATGACAGCTGCTAAATTCACCTTAGGATGTCTTTTACGCTGTTGAAAACTTGCAAAACAGCTGATATTTTTGACCTCTATACAGTGTATATATATATATATATATATATATATATATATATATATATATA
>JAFFST010053072.1:139562-181462 GCA_022414735.1 Noturus placidus
ATGTATATGTGTGTGTGTGTATATGTATATATATATATATATATATATATATATACAGTATATATATATATACAGTATATATATATAATGTATGGTACCCATATTACAACAGTGTTGCAGTATAAATGTAGTGTAGTAAAGTAAGGTCAAGGGAGGTGGTTAGGTGTTGTACAGTCTGTCAGCACAAAGGAACATCTGAAGTGTTCCGTCTTGCACCTGGGGGGAATGAGCCTGTGGCTGAAGGTGCTCTCCATCTGCCGCAGCTCAGCATACAGTGGATGAATGGGGTTTCCCAGAACGGACCTGATTTTATTTCTCATTCTCTTCTCCACCACTGTCCCCAGACTGTCCGGTTTGTGACCAACAACAGAGCTGGAATTCGTCACCAACTTGTTGAGTTTGTCAGCCTCCCCAGCCTTAATTCCACCTCCCCAGCCTTAATTCCACCTCCCCAGCCTTAATTTCACCTCCCCAGCATTTCGCAGCAAAGAACAGGTTGCTGGTCATCACAGACTGATAGAACATCTGCAGTAGCTTGCTGCTGACATAAAAGTACCTGAGCCTCTTCAGAAAAAACAGTCTGCTCTGTCCCTTCCGGTAGAGAGCTTCAGTGTTTTCTGACCAATCCATTTTGCTGTTAATGTGCACTCCCAGGAACTTGTATGAGTCCACCATTTCTATTTTCTCGCCCTGGATGGTAATAGGTGTTGAGTGCTTTCTGTTTCAGTGGAAGTCCACTATCAGCTCTTTGGTCTTGCCGATGTTGAGCTGAAGGTGGTTATCCTCAGACCATCTGACGAAGCTCTCCACTACGCCTCTGTACTCCTCGTCCTTATCTTCACTGATGCAGCCCACAATGGAGGAGTCATCAGAGAATCTATGGAGGTGGCATGTTCCAGAGTTGTAGCTAAAGTCAGAGGTGTAAATGCCGAAGAAAAATCAAAAAACATGATTCTCACTGTGCTTCCCGGCCTCTCCGGGTGAGAGTAAGCCCTATGCATAGCATATCAAGGGAGTCACTTACAATCAGCTTCAGGTGCATCAGGACCAGTCTGTCAAATGCCTTCTTTAGCAAGAAAAAAATGCTAATTCATAATCACTCTTACATCCATTTTTCCAAATTCTCCCAGTCTCAGTGACTGACTCACACTCTTTCCCTTGATTGGTTGACTGTCATAGAAGAGGTGGACCTCGTTTGAGCCTATATTTGGCAAGCTGGCAGTTGATGTACTTTCCACACACACACATATGCAAAAACAGATGAAAAGCACATGTTAGGCATTGGATATAATGATGAATCTCCTGTCAAGGCCCCATCCATTACTGAGCAGTGGACATTCAACAGCATGATAGGCTAATAAGTTACATCCAGACACACATATTCAGGTGCATGCTGGCGGTAATGGAAGGAGGTATGGTGAGAGAAGAGGAATGGTGAGAGAGGAGCATCCAGCATCCTTATCTACTCCTGAGCTGTGCCCTTCACTAAGCATTAGTGTTGAATACTTGCACCACAAACTGGCTAGGGAACAAGAAAGGACAGAGGTATCAGGAGTGTGCTTGTGCTTGTGTGTGGAATACAGATAACCATGAGTCACTTTCTATTTCTTGGCAGAACCTTAAGTGGGTATATTTTAAATAAGTTTGAAAATATCCATGTGTCCAGGCTCTAAATACACTTTGGGCAATTGTGCTATATGCAGACAAACGAGCACATAAGTTTCAATTACATCCAGACATTCCTTTGGCTTATAACAATTATTGTGCATGTTAACTAGAACAGCTAAACAGAAAATAATTATATGAAATCTGAATATATATTCATAAATCTGGAAAATAAGATTATAATTCTGAATATATAAATGTAAAACCAGAAAATATAGATCTGATAATGATGATAATGATAATTAAGGTAACCAAGAAGCCAGCAGTCACTTTGAAAAAAGAGTTGTAGAATGACCTGAAAGCAGTGGGTTTCATCTCATCATCCATGAAATGCAATCTAAGGAGAAGATGGATGCTTCAACAAGACAATGTATGCAAACATACAGCCAACATAACTCAAGAAGATCTTAGCCAATCTCCTGAATTTAATCCCATTAAAATGTATGTAGTCCATCAGAGGGATCATCATAACTGTGGGGAATTGAAGATGATTTTAATCACTTTAATAACTTTAAATAATAACTTTTTTTCCCATATCAATTAAAAAAAAACATACAGAATCTTTGTTTATGCTTATGAATGCACATTTTTTGTTTATATTTATATGTATGAAAAGTCAAAAGTCAAAAGACATTACATATGTGTGTAAATCTGAAGTATATTTATGCACTGGTGTCATATCTCAGCTCTGCCAAGATTCAGTTTCCCAAGAGGCAACACTCACTCCCAACATGGCCGCTCAGAACGACACCTCCCGCACACGCATGCGCTCACCATCCCCAGAGTTCTGAACTCACACATCTGTAGCCAATCACCTCGCTCTCACACCCCAGCTCTTAAAAGGACTTTGGACTCATTCATACTTTGCGAAGTATATGTTCAGTTGAGTTGTTTCTCTGCCATTCTCTAAGCCTTTTTCTCGTGCATTTACAAAGTTACTTTTGACCAGTGTTTCCATCCCTGACCTCGATTTCTGCTTAGTCTCGTTTTGTTTGTTTGACTGATCGCCTGACCCTTGCCTGTTTATCGACCAAAAACTTTGTCTTTCCCCTTTGGACTATTCTGCCTGGATTCTGTCACCCGTGACTGCTTCTGTCTCCACCCACGGTTCATGACAACTGGAAGTATATAAAATTTATAAAAAACAAACACGAGTGAGTGAATACTTATATCCTAATACTTATTTAACCAGTTCACTCAACACCAGTCTTTACGAGTTTTTACATTTTCGTGTGCATTTCTGAGTATTATTTTCTGTTTTTCCTTCTCTACATTTAACTTTTGCTTCTGTACTTCATACTTCATTGCCTTGCTTTGTTCTTGTGACATATTTGTGACATTTCATCAATTAAGTCGTTTTGCCTGGTTTCCGTTTACGATTCTGCTGGTTTGGTTTTTCAAACAAAACTCCTGCTTATATCCAACTTATTCTGCTTCATGACACACAATTTAAGGCATAAATCGAAAGCAGAAGGAGCACTTTCACAGTGCAGTCATTATTTTATGCACATAAAGACAAGAGCAGCAGATAATTGGCGAAATACAGCTACTCTAATGGGTACAATGCTGGAACTGCCGACAAGTCTCTACTCACTGCTACATCAACAAAAGAATAGACAGCTTGCTTCTGGCTGGCCACTATAATCATTTCTCTTTTCGCTATATAAAAAAAAAAAAAACACGAGCAGTAGATAAATGGCAATCTAGTCACATTAGAGGAGGTTCAGTAGAGTAAGTTCTATGTAAAGAGAGAGAAAAAGAGAGAAAGATAGCTCTATCACCTGTCATCTTGTCATCATGCATACATGAAATCAATTAGTGAAATTCAAGCATACTGTTTTGGAATGTATGTGTTTCATATGAGGTTGCTCCAGAGTTGGATAACGAATTGGAAAACTTAATTGTACTTATTATTCCTGCCCTATTCACTCCCTCCAGGATTGTGTGATTTTTCGATCGCCAAAATGAACGCAAAATCAAGCAAAAAATTTGGAGGAACTACAGCTAAAATGTCTCATTTACCAACAAACATCACTTTGAAAGACCGTGAAAAAGTATTTTGTGAAATTGCGATTTTACCCAAAAACACTTGCATCGCAAATTTCCATAAAATCCCTGAACCCAAGTTTTTAAAGAAAAAAAGGGTCTCTGATCAATCTTGTTCAACATGTAATGTAGCCTCGGAAATTCCCTTAACCATGAACACTAAATGTATGATTTTGTTTGAGAAAGTGACTACATTTACATTGCAGCCATATTCTGAATATGATGTTTATATGTGTACAGACAATATTCTGAATATTCCTGCATATATGGCTGTTCCAAGTATGCCTGAGTTGCCATTTCTAAATACCTTGTCTTCAGCTAAGCACCTACAATTCTTTGTGGACTGAGCATGCATGCATATATATATATATCTCCTTTCAGTGAATTTTCTGAATAAGGTGTTTACATGCAACAAATCTCTGATTAACAGTTATATTCCAGGGGTTGGAATCAGAATATTGTCTTAACCTAAATCGGGCAATGGGATTGCAGTGTTTACATGACTCAATACTAATTTTGCAGAATATTAATATCAGAATATTAATATACATGTAAACATAGTAAGCGTGACAGCTCTCTCTTCTCTATCTATCTTTACTTTTCTCTGAGATGAGTAGAAATTCTTTAGTTTCTCCTCCAGTAGCAAGCATCTTTAACGGGAAGGAGGTAAGAGACAACAGATGTTGCTCCTATTTATTTTCAAAAACAAAGGGTACATAAAATGGGCAAAAGTGTCATGGTATAACACAGATCATATATCCATATTTACAGAATATTAATAGCCATTCAGATGGCACAGCTTTATATTATAAAGCACACAAAACACTATTCATTTTCATAATAGTGGTACTAAATACCTTGGATTTGAAGTATATAATTCATTATCACATAGGAAGACATCATATAAGAGTTTAAGAAAGCTCTAGGGCTTTGCTGTAAAGAGCCTCAGTAAAACCTGACCCCATCGATTTAACTTGATTAAGAGAGAAAGTGAGGTGGTGAGCCTCCTGCTGCACAGTAAGCCAATAAGAGTATTAGAAACCTGGTAAACAAAAGCACTGATGAGTCCCAGAGCTAGGCTGATTAGCATAGCTAAAGTAGACCTATAATAACTATTAGCTCCCTGCTAATCTTCTCCCAACATTCTCCATACCTCTTGTGCTCATTCTCAGCTAAGTTTTTGGTCCAAAGATAAAAGACAAATGAATAGTAATTGAAGTAATGAATTCCAAACCTGCTATTCAGAACAGCCTTGTATTAATATTCAAGCTATTGTTACGCTAATGTGCAGATCCTTCTAGTGTGAAATTAATCTTTTTTTATATTACACACACATAATTGAAATACATTGATGAAACAGTTGTGGCATTGATCTGAAGACAACAATGGAATGACTGATATGTGACAATTTTAATTATTCTGTACAATAGGATAGAAGAACTCCATTATTTAGTCATACATTTAACATCGACTTTTCTTTATGGGTTAATTAATCAGAATAACTTTAGATTTTGTAAAACTAAGTGATACTACCATGCTGAAAAAAAAAACAATAGCAACAATAACAAACTCTAATGGTATCCACTACAAATACCATTACAAAAAATCAGCTAACCACTAAAAGCATTACCATTATTGGTCCTTAATGGTATCCACTAGTAGAGACCCACAGGGGCCATTACAGTTTCCATTAAAACCAATACAATTACCTTTATAACCATTAAAGCCTTTACAAATTCTATGCGGGTTTCTATTATCAATTTTTTTCAGCAGGGTACAAACACATACCACACACAGTAGGTCATGTGATTACATTCCTATTGAGGAGATACAATTCATATATTAAAAGTCATTTCTGCCATCAGTTAATATTCCAGCCTTTCCCATATTTCATTCTAAATTAACAATTTTTCATTCTAGAATGATCTAATATTTTTTTCATTACAGTCCTGACAGTGAAAAGGTAGGGGCGTGTCTCTTAATCTTACTTCTTACAGCACGTTCCAGTGATGCAAGTGGTATAGTATAGGCCCAGATATTTAAGCTTACACACCCATAGAAAATCTCCATACTGGAATACACTAAAAATTAACTCATGGTTGTTTGGGAAATGCTATGGATATTAAAAAAACACACAAAAAACTAATACCAGTATTATTTCTTCTTAGCTTCCTTTAATTATATTATTGTGATGCTGCTGCGGATGTTCTGTTAGCCGACAGGCTAGCAACCTGCCCATGTTGCACTTCATGCAGTCCCCAGTGAAGGCTTTGCTGACAGAACTTGTAATTAGATGATCTAGTTACTCTAATGGGCTCAATGTTGGGGCTACAGAGAAGTCTCTACTGACTGTTGTAGCACTTATGCTGTCTCTCACACAAGTTCTCCCACCTGATATTACATCCAATGTTCCACAAGCTCAGTAGGAGAGGTCCTTGGGCCATGAAGGTCAGTCACACAAAGGAATAAGCCTTGTGTCTGGTTAACTTGTTGTCCTAGCATAATTCAATTAGTCTGAATAATATCTGTGAGCAGCTGTAAGTAATAGTAGGTGCTCATCGTAGTTATACTGGTTTCCATCCGTATAACATCTAATCATCTTTTGAAGGCTCCTCTTTAACCTCTCTCATTTGAAGAGAGATGATTTGGAGTGGTCCTGGTTTTTGTTATGTGGAGTAGGTGACAAATCTGTGAGAAAAGGCCACTCCTGAAATTCCTGCCCTTATCAGTTTGAGATGGGAATGAGTCCATTGATATCCAGATGCACCAAACCAGCCTTGATATTCCTATCAATCTGACAGGTTTTGTGAGTTCTTTACAGCGTGGACACCTTTTTTTTATTTTTTTATAAATCGCTGAATAAGTGTTACGCTCAGTGAAGTGTTATTCCTACACCTAGTTACACAGTACCATTGCTGGGTGCTTTGGAGGTGAGAGCTTGCTTGTGCAGGAAATTTCTCATTTCTATTTTGAAACTAGGTCAGTACGCTACAGTTAGAAGTATTTGTACACCGAATATTTGTACACAGAATTAAGGTTCCTCTGGACATAGAATTGGAAATAGTGACTGCTTTTGTCAGTCACGTCAGCTCCTCAATAGCTTTCTACTAGGCCTCGGAGTAGGACCTTTGTACTGTAGAACAAAATTTTTGTAGTAGTTGCAAAGCCCTAACAACTCAAAAGGTCTGGAGCTCGTGGAGATTGTTCAGAGGACCACAGGCTCTGACATCCTGGACAAGCTTAGGGTTTGAACTGATATCTTTACAACTGATGATGCAGCTGAGGTTCAATACTTATTGGCCCATGCACTTAAAGACCATTACAGGATTGTTTAAGCTAACATTGACATTATTTCCAAGGATGATTGTCAGTAAAGTAAATCAGATGTTGCCACTGCAACTTTTGAACACAACCCCCATCACCCTCTGACAAATGCTGGGGTTTACCTAGCCCAGTATGCATCACTGTGTGTTCATACAACTCTCAGATTTTAATAGTTTTTTGCATATCCTGTTTGTGCACTTCAATCTGCCAGTACAAACTCTACAGATTTAGTGCAGAGAAGACTGCTAATATCTCTAGCATAATGAGTTTTTGGAAGTGGGTAGGCATCCTTCAGCTTGGACTCATTAAGATTCCAATAGTCTGTGAGTTCACTGTTTTTTTGTGGACATGGACTACAGATTATGCCCACTCAGAAACTTATTTGACATGCTTCTCTTCTTCTACCTGAAATTCAAATGTTGTTTATGTTACCTTACTAAGAGATAATGCAAAACCATTGTCTATGCATTGAGTTACAGATCTGGAACAATCTGGATCCGGATCCGGCACCATATCTCCTATCTCTCCTATCTCGCCATTGAAAGACTTTTGTGATGTGATGACCTGTACATAGGTCTCATAAAAAATCAAGTATAATAATGATAATGTCAATCAATAACTTGCTATATCCTTTTTAAATGTAAAATATTACTAATAATAAGAAGATCAACAACAACAACTCCAGTTTCCATTGCAAAGAGACATCTTAATGTACTTGATTATTTTAACACACAATGTTTGAAACCAAACAGGCCAGAGTAATTTTATATTCCGTTGATTGCAAAGGTGCAAGTTTATGATGGTGATGTGAACACAGAGCAAGAAATAACCTGCAAAGTACAGAGCAAGTTGGCAACTGGAGAGAGCTTGGTGGGTTGGGGGAAGAAGCATGTTTAGGTAAGCAGATAAACACTGGAGCTGGTCAAAGAAGGGGGGGTTTGAACCAAATGAGAGTTTTAAAATAAAACAAATTAATCATATCCTTGGCTTGTTATGGAGGGGTCACATCTGGGCTATACTATTTGTAAAAAGGTTGGATGCCTTGATCCTGAAAAATCAGCGGGGATTAAACTGGCCAAAGAGTGGGTGACATGTTGCAACCATCATGCTTCACAGTGGGTATGGTGTTCTTTAGGTGATGTGCATTTTTGCACCAAAGATACCTTTTGGAAATCAGACCATTACATATTTTGCCAAATCACAAATATAAGGAAGTGAAGGGCCACATACCAGCCTATGACATGGAGAGTGAAATCGAGTTAAATGGTCTTGACATGGGATGAAATCTGCACTCTAATGTGCAGCCCAAGTCTGCGCGGTAGTGAACACGTAGCCGAGTCTGCGCAGTAATGAAAACGGAGCCCGAGTCTTCGCGGTAGTGAACACGGAGCTGAGTCTGTGCGGTAGTAAACACGGAGGCCGAGTCTTCGCAGTAGTGAACACGGAGCCCGAGTCTTCGCGGTAATGAACACGGAGCCCGAGTCTGCGCGGTAGTGAACACGAAGCCAGAGTCTGCGCGGTACTGAACACTGAGCCCAAGTCTGCGCGGTAGTGAACACGGAGCCGAGTCTGCGCGGTAGTGAACACGGAGCCGAGTCTGCGGGGTAGTGAACACGAAGCCCGAGTCTGCGCGGTAGTGAACACGGAACTCGAGTCTGCGCGGTAGTGAACAAGGAGCCCGAGTCTGCGCGGTAGTGAAAACGAAGCCAGAGTCTGCGCGGTACTGAACACTGAGCCCAAGTCTGCGCGGTAGTGAACACGGAGCAGAGTCTGCGCGGTAGTGAACACGGAGCCGAGTCTGCACGGTAGTGAACACGAAGCCCGAGTCTGCGCGGTAGTGAACACGGAGCCCGAGTCTGCGTGGTAGTGAACACGGAATCCGAGTCTGTGCGGTAGTGAACACGGAGCCCGAGTCTTCGCGGTAGTGAACACGTAGCCCGAGTCTGCGCAGTAGTGAACACGGAGCCCGAGTCTTCGCGGTAGTGAACACGGAGCCGAGTCTGCACTGTAGTGAACACGGAGCCCGAGTCTGCGCGGTAGTGAACACGGAGCCCGAGTCTGCGCGGTAGTGAACACGGATCCCGAGTCTTCGCAATCACAAGCACACGCCCCTGAACTTTTTCAACTCATTATCTCCTCCCAAAGATCCTGAAAAAAGTCTGTTGGTGCCTCATTGACTACATGACTCAGAGAAGCTGTCAATCACAACTGTCAATCATGACATCACACTTCCATTTTTATAGCATCAAATAACTAACTAAAATCAAACTTATTTAAAAAACGAACACTTGAACTTACATAAAAGCTACATAAGATGACAGAAACCATATTTGGAAAAAAAAATATTTGAAGTGTAATTTGATTGTTTAGTTTGTCTCAAGTCCCATTAGATCACATGGAGGGGGCTGGTCTTATGACCTATACTGCATCCAACCACCTAGGGGTGATTGAAACGTTTTGGTTTCAATTTTCAGTACTTATGCAGCACACTTGGTTTTTACATCCATCCATCCATCTTCTATACCGTTTATCCTTCCTTCAGGGTCATGGGGAAACCTGGAGCCTACCCCAGGGAGCATCGGGCACAAGGCGGGGTACACCCTGGACAGGGTTCCAATCCTGGGCTGGTTTTTACATACAAGTGTTAATTACTTTAACATTAGTAATTGTTTATTACTGCTTAGGTTTATGTTTGCTAATGATTGTGATGTTTGAAAGCTAATGCTGTAACTAATGTCACCTAATGTAAAACATTATTAAATTGTAACCATAGTTCATAGTCGGAACAGTCATTTTGGGGAAAAAGGCAAGCCTCTGTGATTTAACAGAAAGCTTTTTATGAAATCCATCATCTTTACACTACTCATCAAACTGTCTTAACTGTGACAGAGCCTAATGAACAGTGAGGATTTTTATGAGGATTTTCTTGAACATTTCAGGCCAACTTAGACTGCAAATCATTTTGCAAGCATTTCCTCAATCACACTGTTTCTAATTCCTTCAGTAAGTAGAATTCTAAGTGGAACGCTGTGGAAAGTATTTTGTCCTGTGGCCTATAGCTGGGGGTTCATCTGTAGAACACTTACAGAAGATAGATAGAGAGGTGGAAAATCTGAAGAAAATACGATCCAAGTGGTCTCCAACAAGAGATGAGGGGGAAGAATGTCCAATGATCTGAGCCTAGGGAGAAAATAAAGATGATCCTGAGAAGTAATACGGATGAAAAGTGAACTCAAATGGCAAATGGGAGAGGAGCAAAATGACTATCAGTGTGGATCGATTGCAAGAAACATGCTGTTAAAGAGCATGATCCTGGACAAGTGTGGCCTAGTCTGCTATGGGAACATCGTCCTGCCACTCGGCCACTATTGATTCATGGATCATTTACTCAGTCTTTCAAACACATATACACACACACACACACACACACACACACACACAGAACTAGTCTAGTCTTTAAAAGTGAGGTGAAGGGTATGAAGACAGCAGGCACACAAGACACACAAGATTCTCCAATTAGACAACAATTCACTGATTATCAAGGGAAAAGTGGAAAATTTGAAAAAGTACTGCATCTTTGACAGTTATTTATGCTCCTTCATCCTTTACACAGTAAAGAAGTAATAGGATATAGTAGCCATTAAAAGCAATACAATCTACTTTGGACTTGCTTTACAAAAGCACTAACAGGGTCATTTTCCAAGGAGACCAACAATGTTCAATGGTCTAATGATACCTCAGCATTATCAGCACATCACCTGAATTATCTACCACTGCTGTAATAGTCTGAAAGATTATTCACCCTGGAGGCAAAATGATCTATTCTGTCTTTCTTGGCCTGAAGTTGCTTTTATGACATGCATCCATTTACAAGCTTAGAACCTTACAGCACTATGTCAGACATAGTGAGCCATAAAACTGTCCAGATATGGATCAGTGCAAGGTCTATTCTCATCTTGCTCCGTCTCATCTTAATAATAGAGGTGATTAGTAATGCATTTGTAGTAACACACTCTGCTATTCTACACTGTAGAAGAATGGATCTAAGGTCCTGCATTTGTGTTACAGCTGAGTTGTTTCTTGTAAAAAAAAATATTTTTATATATAATTAATTTGTCAAATTAATGGATGCTATTTAAGTGGTTATTGAATACGAAGGTTTGTTTAAAGTTGTATATAAACATTCCATTATGCATAGAGCTCTGTCCTTGCTACATATATCCTCCATCATTAAAACAAATAAACAAATGCATACTGAAAATAAATCTCCACTTCATCCATTTTGGATATGATACATCATAGCTCTGTTGCCAAGTTATGCATCAGAATCAAAATGGTAGCAGTTTTAAGAGTTTTTGCTTTGTGTTCACCACATAAAGGTGACAGACATCAGCAGGGATTCTGACCTAGATGCATTTAAAGATTCTGAAGGTCATGGACACAGCTTGGAGTAACAAATAGGAGTCAGGAGAGTTTGGGAACAAAAAAAGTCCACAATCCAAAAATCAGTGTAAGAAAGGGCAGGGACCAACATAATAATCCTTTGCATTATCAAAACCAAAGGGACAATCCAAAGAGTACTCAAATAAGCAAGGCAAGGGTCAAACATCACAATGCAAAACATAGATCAAAACATTCAAAACATAAACAAATATGATCATTGGCAAGGCTTTGCAAAGACAATAAAAATCCATGTGTCTTCTATAGTCTGAGAATGGGAAATGAGTAACAACAAAAAAGATTCGTTAGTATTTAGGGAGGGGCCATGTGGTGTCTTGGTGGTGAATTATCTTTGACTGATTTGACACTGGGGTGGGTGATATTGATTACCTCCAGTTTTAATACAATGCTTAGAGCCACTCAAGATAAACACTCACACACAAGTAACTTTAAGGTTAAAACATGATGAAACTGACAGCATTCATAGACATGGCCTGCTACAAAGAAGAAGAAAGAGAGAAAGAAATATTAATGTGCATAGAACAAGTGGTACAGTGTGTGATGGGGAAGGAGCTCAGTGCATAGATTTGGCTACTGCTAATTGCTTTGCTAAATTGAAATTGAAACAGTCATGCCAATGAAGCATTACTGGATTGAATTAGTTGAGACGATGGAAGAGTGAATAACACACAGAATGGTGATGGTGGTGAAAATTGTGCGCTTGACACATCTGCCAATTGTACACACTCTCACAGCCACCCACACACACCACTGCATACAACTCCCATGAACACAGGGCTGTCAGTTGCAGCTGAACACACTGGCCCTGCTGTGAGCTTGCTGATACAAGGATCCTAGTGTTGCCAGTGCTGTTGCATGTCCACACAAGCAAACAAACAAACAATCACACACAAAAATACAGATATATTCATCAGTTGCTCACACTTTCTTTTTCTCGCTCAATTACACCTGTCATTCCTGTAAACTCTGCTAAAAAGAGATAAGTAAAACTTTTTGCTTTTGAATTTATGTCTGTACACAACATACACATATACACTCACACACATATAGACAAATCCCAAACCACAGTCTCAGACCTGGATGAGGTGGTATCTCCATCTCAATTGATCTGAATAAATCCCAGTGCTGTATTGGGTGTTGAGGCAGTGACAGAGACATAAAATGGAAACATTGAGAAAAATAGAGGCAATTTCTGGCTGTTATGGAATGTTTAATGGAGTCCAAATCACAGAGAAAGACAGCCTACATACAGCATGTGTCCACTTAGGACATCTACTTTGTTCACATCACAGGTCATTTTAAAAACATCAATCAGACAAATATTTATTTTAGAGATAATTGTTTATAAATACTAAAGCTAAACCACAAGACATCAGACCGAAAGTTAAAACCTTATCGCAATCTTCGTTATGGTACCGTATACAGTTTTGGGTGTTTCATTTTTAATTTTACGGACGCTTCAAGTGCAGATAATTATTTGTCATGCTAAATGTGCAAATAGACAACTGCTTGAAGTCATGGGCTGCGTCTCAATCCGCATACTTACCTACTATATAGTAGCTCAGATACATGTACTTCACCTACTATACAGTAGGTAAGTACATGGTTTCGGACGCAGTCATGCTGTCTTGTTTGCCGTCAAATGGTTGAGCACTGCCTTGTGTGTACGTGTCCTGTCGCAAAACTCTCACACAACGTTAATAGTGTGATTAAGGCCTGTACATGTCTATAACACATGTCGATAATCCACAGGTCTTAATTTGATTTGTGTTTACTTCAGGTATGACTTGAGTCGGATAAAGTCATCAATAATTGCTGGTTACATGCTAGTTTCTTAATCAGAGTATTATCTTAATCAAGCTAATATCGGATTATTGTTATCCATGTAAATGTACTGGGTTTCTGCTGTTTCTTTTAGGTCATATCAGATCAGTAAAGCATTGTACTTCCTATGGCTGTCTGTTTAATTTCGGGTAATATAAAATTATATCAGCTGATATCATCAGTTATCATAAATTTTCTGAATTGGTATCCATATTAGTAAGAAAATGGTCATATAACTCAGGCCCAAGTCTGAAATTTGTTATTTAGCTCTGCACCGGAGCAATGAAGCTAATGCAGCCAAGTGATGAAAGTACACCAAAAATATGTGGACACTTGACCGTAATACTCACATGTCCTTCTTGAATATCGAATTCCCGATAATTCCACAGTTTGCTTTTATAATAACCTCCACTCTCCTGTGATGTCTTTCCACTAGATTTTGAAGAATGGCTGTTGGGATTTGTGATCAGCAAGAAATAGACATTTTTTCTGATAAATCGACTCTTGATGCATGGAGATTTTATGCTCATAACTCAGGAAGATATGTGGAAAAAGCCCTGGGTATAAAAACTAAGAGTTAGGGTGGTAAAATAGAAAGGCTGGGAGGTGTGGGGTGTTGGGGGAGAGAGATTAATAGAGAGAAGGACAATGAAAGAAACAAATGTGAAAAAATCACTGTCTACATGTAATACATAACCCACTTTCTGGAAAGAACAGCAATGCAGTAATGGGCCTCCTGGGGAGAGAAAACAATAAGCGGTGGGCGTGACCATGGCGTGTATGTGCTCCTAACCCTCTGCATGATCTCTTCTATATCCCTCTTCTGATCTTTTTTGTTCTATCATTTATCTCTCATCTCCTTTCCTCTCATGTCAGTCTCATTTCTCTCATCTCTCCTTTTCGTGTCCTGTCACCTCTCTGTATTTCCCATAATCCTCTCCCCTCCCTGCAAGTAGACGTACCAAGGAGAAGCAGCCTTTGATGCATGAAAGCTTTATTTTGTTTACCTACACATTGTACCAATATCAACAGGAGAAAAGTGTGCATGTGGGAAGACTTGAGTGAAGCATGTCCTCTCCTTTGTATTCCTTTTCATTTCTTCCAACCTGTCCTCCTCCTTTGCCTGATTGCTTCAACCCTATACAACTGGCCAGAGTGTCAAACGTTTCTAATCGTATAACATAGTCTTTGTTGCAATCACAATGCACTAACAAGTTGTGTTACAAAGCCTAAGAAACAAACAAAGCCTCCCTAATCTTTGCAAAGGAAGAGTAATTACCCATCTAACAAAGAACATTATTAGAATGCTCAGTACCTGTTTAAAGAGTTTCTTCGGCTTGTAACATTATAGAAACAACTTTGCTGTAATTTTTCTAAAATTATATGCTGTAATAATTGGATGGTGTTGTTCATATTCCTATAATTAAACGGCAGGACTATTTATAAACCTAGAAACTGTAACATAGGGCTGGGCATTACAGCTAAAAAAATGTATCCCGATATAATGTTTAATAGCACTCAGTATCAATAGTTATTGATACATTTTTATATTTTTTAAACAAAAGCCAGTAGAAAAAAAGGTTTGAATTTAACCACTGTATTTTTAATTTACCCTTGAATTTAATTTAAATATTTAATTTATTAAGGCAAACAACAGATAATTTTAGTTTTAACAGTCAAAAACAAAATAGAATTCAAACAAATATCTTCTCTCAAATATCTTCTCTTCTCTTCTCCTGGTGCTTTGGTTTGTGCTCAGCCTGTTAGCATAATTAGCCTACCTCATATAAATCTTCCACTTTTACACTTAATTCCAGATAACAATGCACACTCCTTTATCAGGGTATATGATTTATGATCCAGGGACGGTGCATAATTGAGGCTTGTTCATGCAACTAAACTTCATGTCTGTTTACATTTTATCGAGTGTTATACCGAACATTTTTCTTAATCATAACCAATAAAGGTGTACCATAGATAAATAGCAATCAACTGATCCATAATATCCCAACAAAATCTGGCAAAGGTCCAAATAATCCAATTATGTAAGAATATATATTCAAAAATACATTTTGCAGCAGTAAATCTGCACGAACTGTTGCTGAGTCATTCTTAATTATTTCAGATCACCTTTTCTTCTTACCTTCTCAGCGCACGAGTAAATACATCTTATCGGCAGATTCCAAAATGGCCCTCGGGCTTTGACCTATCGAATGACAACTCATTTGAACCAATATGAGCTTGCATGTCCTGTTTATAGGACATGGAATAAGATCCAATGAGCATCTGTGCTGAAGAGAAGCTCCTTCCCCGTTTCATAGGTGAATAGCAAGAGCTGTATGTTGCCTGCTTTGTCAATGACTTAGCTACCATATAGCCACTGAACCACTTAAAAGAATGATATATTGTTTCATGGGTGTGTTTCAACACTTCAATTTAAAAATCCCTGCGTAAATCTCTGTAAAAAATACCAAAAAACGCATTAAAGTGCACAAAGGTTTCAATTATGAATATACATATAAATATACATATAAATATACATTTTGTAGATTTCTTTATATGTGATATTATAAATATAAGAAAAATCAAGAGTAGTATCCGCTTTATCCTAGTTATGTGTACAAGGGCCCTTTGGAGTCTCCAAAAGGTTTTTGTAAAAAAAAAAAAAATGAATAAATAACAACACATGGACATGTGTAAAATCCATCCATCCATCCATCCATCCATCCATCCATTTTCTACACTGCTTGTCCTGGTGAGGGTCGCAGTGGCAACGTGCTAATAATTAATTTTATTAATTTTATCAATTTTATGGTTTTGTTATCAAATTTGAACTTGAACCAGGAAAGGCTTCATGCTGTGGTCCAATTGTGTTTTCCAGCTAATAGCTCCCAGCTAATAATAATAATCAGGTGGAAAAAAAACACCCTTTCAGGGTGTTCATATTTCTATTACTCAATACCAGTGGTACCTTCTTCCACATGTTTGGTGTGTCTCCCAGGTGGCTTGTGGCAAACTTTAAAAAAATTTTATGGATATCTTTGAGAAATGGCTTTCTTCTTGCCACTCTTCCATAAAGGCCAGATTTGTGCAGTATACGACTGATTGTTGACCCACGGACAAAGTCTCCCACCTCAGTTGTAGATCTCTGCAGGTCATCCAGAGTGATCATGGGACTCTTGGCTGCATCTCTGATCAGTCTTCTTCTTGTATGAGCTGAAAGTTTAGAGGGACGGCCGGGTCTTGGTAGATTTGCAGTGGTCTGATACTCCTTCCATTTCAATATTATTGCTTGCACAGTGCTCCTTGGGATGTTTAAAGCTTGGGAAATCTTTCTGTATCCAAATCCGGCTTTAAACTTCTTCACAACAGTATCTCGGACCTGCCTGGTGTGTTCCTTGTTCTTCATGATGCTCTCTGTGCTTTAAACGGACCTCTGACACTATCACAGAGCAGGTGCATTTATACGGAGACTTGATTACACACAGGTGGATTCTATTTATCAACATTAGACATTTAGGTCAACAGTGGATCATTCAGAGATCCTCACTGAACTTCCGGAGGGAGTTTGCTGCACTGAAAGTAAAGGGGGCTGAATAATTTTGCTCGCCCAATTTTTCAGTTTTTTATTTGTTGAAAAAGTTTGAAATATCCAATAAATTTGGTTCCATTTCATGATTGTGTCCCACCTGTTGTTGATTCTTCACAAAAAAATTACAGTTTTATATCTTTATGTTTGAGGCCTGAAATGTGGCAAAAGGTCGAACAGTTCAAGGGGGCCGAATACTTTCGCAAGGCACTGTATCTACATATGTATGAAGCACTATAGTCCTCGGGAAGTTGGTGGTTATTCAAGGGTAATTAATTAAGCTCAATGCAACATTATCCAGTCCTGTCTATATTAGTTAATATGGATTATAAATTGTGGCTTTGAGAAGAGTTCTAGCGCTGTGTTCATGAGTTGATTCCATGCCACCTTCTTGGCCACCTTGTAATTGTCCTGTAGATGCGAGGAAAGAGCAGTTGTTGTGACAGATGCTGCATTGCTGGCAACCTTGGAGTGTTACCCTCTCCTTTATGGGCACTAATGAGCACAAAAAGATAGGAGGAATATAGAACTAAGTACCAAACGGATAACTAATACTAGTCCAGCACTTTAAAATACTGTATGTTCTCATTCGATAATGATATTATAATGTAATAAATAAGCATTTAGATGTTGACCCTGCATATAGGAGTCATTTTTGCCAAAATTAGATTGAAGTTAGCCTTGTATTGCTTTCTATATACACACTGAATAAAAACCTGGATGTGGAAGTGCTTATAAACATCATACAGTATTCTTCAACCAATAGTAAAAACCACTCCATATTGCTTTTGCACTACTTCTGATTTGGGTTGAGTATTGTTTTGGGTCTCAACCTCAGTGGTATATGATTGCTTAAAGGAAGATTTGCACAGTGCATTGTGAGTCTGGAGGTATGCACCTTGGCTCCTCTGTGAGTGTCTGCAAGCTGTGCTCACCTATAAATCATCTGTTCATATGTATTGTTAGGAATTAGGAATCTCCAAAGACCAACATCAAAAAACATATGTCTTCAAATGGGAAATGAATACAGCAATAACAATCAAAAAACCTCATCAGGAGATTTTGTGTGACTGTGTGGTTCACCTCAGCCTCCGCCTGCTTGATCTGCAGAGAATAGTGCACACTGGTCAACAACAGCTCTCAGTTCATGAGCTGCACAATATCAGGGCCAAGAAGCAAGCTGGAACCAGGACACCTAAAGAAACTATCTTTTTCATAAACTCGCCTTAGGTAAACAGGATCGTTCCATCAGAACCAGTACCAAACAACATCTGAACAAGCTACAAGCTACATAAGCAAAATTGCCCTTTCATTCTCCTGATAGCATTGAAGATTAACTTCATTTGTATTTACTGTTTATTGTTCTGTATGTAATATGTACGTTTTGTAAGACTGTTAATACACTTTCTGTTTGCATATTACATGTTCTTGTGCTGATCTACCAAGTCAATTTCCTGTGTACGTGTGGCAAATTAAGTTATTCTGAATTTAGATTAAGCCTGTTTGATATTATTATGCTATGACATCCAACCATCCAACCATTTTCTGTACAACTCATCCTACACAGGGTCGTGGAGCGAACAAGTGATTCACTTCAGCAGGAAACTTAGGGCACAAGATGGGGGACACCATGGACAGGGTTCCAATCCATTGCAAGGCACAATCACACACACAATCACACTCAATGGACAATTCAGAGATTCCAATCAGCCTACAATACATTTCTTTGGGCTGGGGGAAGAAACCAGAGCACCCGGAGGAAGCACAGGATTCTGCAAGCTGCAAGCTCGTGCATGCAAGACGGAGGCAGAAATCAATCCTCCAACTCCTGCCTTGCAAGGCTAAGCCACGATGCCCCCCACCCCAATCCCAGGATTTTCAATTCAATTCAATTTTTATTTGTATTCCGCTTTTAACAATGGGCATTGTCTGAAAGCAGCTTTACAGAAACATAAACACAGGATAGAGATTTTAAGTGTGTGAATTTATCCCTAATGAGCAAGTTGGTGGTGACGATGGCAAAGGAAAAACTCCCTAAGATGATATGAGGAAGAAACCTTGAGAGGAACCAGACTCAGAAGGGAACTCGTCCTCATCTAGGTAACAACGGATAGTGTGAGAGTAAAAGAAAGTAGGATATAACAAACAGGAATTTGTTATAAGGAGTTTTAACATACAGTGAATTTAACATAAAGGTTGGAAGGTTTTTTTTTGTTTGTTTGTTTTGTTTTTTTAAATCTTCTCTCTTCTGCACCCCCTGCAATTCTTTCATGCTCCACTAGGAGGGTGCAGCACACCGTTTGAATACCTCTGACACATTGTGAATAATGTAAATGTAAAATGTGAATAAATAAAGATTTAAGCATGATAGTAAGATTTTGGATGAATAATGCATGGGTTTTGCCATTACTAAATGCTTCTAGCTAGGTATATTTAGCTACATAGATCATTTGTGTTAAAATGTACTTCTGTAGCCAGCCAATATATATATATATATATATATTTTTTTTTTCTACGATGAAAATTCTTATATTTCTGCCATTATCTAATTGTGTGTACAGTAAAATATGTGTTTTAAACATGAGAAAATAAATATAAAAATAAAATGAACATCACTTAATTGACATTTTTACATTTTCAGCCCTTTACTCTAAAGAGTTTCATCAAGTTGAAAAACAAGGGCCTCTTTACACATAGTGGAATATAGCACATAGCTATGCATAACAAATATCTATATGACTTTATGACTTTGTTGGGATAGCTATAAAGATGATGCTTATGGAAACAGACTCAGGTGGAAGTTAGGACCTATGGGAATGGAGTTAGGATGGAGACATTATGTTGTCTCACACACATATTTCTTGGGGTTTTTCTTTTCTTTTTTTTCTTTTTTTTTTGCTTTTCCACTCTTCTATATTAAATTTGCATTGTTTGTGCAGTTTAATTTGATGTAGGTGAACACAACAATTTAGCTTATTATGCAGGACCAAGAGAGAGACTCATGATAAAGCCAGTGTTGCCTGCTGTGTGGTAACAAGATATTTTTAGAATATACACTGGTAACATTTTCTTAGAAAGCCATATCTTTAATTATTTATAAATAAATTCATGACATGGTATAATAAAAATTTCACATTATAATACATTCATATGGTATATATACAGTGGTGCTTGAAAGTTTGTGAACCCCTTAGAGTTTTCTATATTTCCGCATAAACATGACCTAAAGAATCATCAGATTTTCAAGTAGACAAGTCCTACAACTAGAAAAAGACAACATGCTAAAACAAATGAGACAATAAAAATTATACTTGTTATTTATTTATTGAGGGAAATTATTCAATATTAAACATCTGTGGCTTGCAAAAATATGTGAACCTTTAGGATTAGCAGTTGTTTTGAAGGTAAAATTAGAGTCAGGTGTTTTCAGTTAATGGGATGACAATAAGGTGTGAGTGACCACCCTGTTTAATTTAATGAACAGTCTATTAAAGTCTGTTGATGCTCATCAGGCTTGAAAAGATTACAAAACCACCTCTAAAGAGTTGTCAAAGACAGATTGTGTGTAAATGAAGGAAATGTAAGGGCATTGTTAACCTCCCATTGAATGGTTGACCTACAAAGATCACTCCAAGAGTAAGATTTGTAACAGTCCACAAGGTCAAAAAGGAACCCAAGGTAAGTTCTAAGCAACTAAAGGCCTCTCTCACATTGCCTAATGTTCATGTTCATGAGTCCACCATCAGTGGAACACTGAACAACATTGGTGTATAGGTTTGCAAGGAGAAAGCCACTGTTCTTCTAAAGACCATTGCTGCCCATCTACAGTTTGCTAAAGCTCATGTGGACAAGCCATAAGGCTATTGAGAAAATGTTTTGTGGTTGGATGAGACCAAAATAGAACTTTTTGGTTTAAAAGAGAAATGTAAAAAAATTTGCAGTATAATTTGTGTTTCTGGTAATGTTATGCTGTCTGTTATTCCAGACATGTGTAAAATGTTAACAGACAGGTTGCAGTATAATCTCCTGATGGATTCATTCTTTTTCTGATGATTTATTTGAAAATGGAAAAGACAATTAAGAAATACAGTATTGTCAGTCATTCTGCTTTCAGGCCACCAACATCCATAAGCTGAACAGCTGATGACTGCCATTTCCTTTCTATTGACCGCTACTCAGTCATTGCCTAAGAAGTTAGCTGACAAAACTCTGACAATCTTAACAGTCCATAAAGTCTATACCATGAAACAACACATAGAGAACAACTAGTAACAATCAATGAGATGTTTGGGATTTGGCTGAAGCTGACTTACAGGAAGAATATTTACACATAGAAAAATACATTGCTTCCCCAATTATTGCATCATTCGCACAGATTTTTGCATCATTCGCACAGATTTTTGCATCATTTGCACAGATTTTTGGCACTCTTGTTTTCCTATATTGATCTTCTTTGGGATAAGCTTTTGAATTCTTGGTTCAGTAACCATTTGGAAACATCTTACTTTTTACAATATTTTTCCTGTTACAATATCTCCCATTTCACCAATCTGCCCAGTGTGTTATACTGGATCATACCATGGTGATTACTTTTTGAAGTCATTTATATGATGTTCTGTGTTCTCTGACATGCCCCTGTACCTGTAATCACTTTCCCTGCTGTGTTTTCATAGCAAATCATGGCTTAGGATAAAAAATATGGAACTGCAATAGAAACTTAAGATTTGCTAAAGTCTAAAATTTGATAAAGCCTAAGGTCCTCAGATTTTCTTTCTCTAGCACAGTTCATACTAAACATGATGAATTTTGAAAACCAGCACTCATACATACACCATTAAAATGATGTACAGCTGTTTATTTTGTTATTGGCCCTTATTCTTTCATTCCAGGTGCTCAAATCTGTGCTCATTTCTGTGCCATTCTGATAAATCAGAGCCATTTTAATTGTTCATTAATATGACAAAACTGAGCTGTCCTGAATTTTATACTTCAATTTATGCTTTACAAGCTTTTATGGTAATCCCTCAGTGATCTATTCTTCCTTATCCTTTTTACACTTTTGACTCTTTGCATAGCAATATTTATTTTATTTTAGTTTACTTTTAATTTAATTTATGAGAAACAAATACTTAATATGTTAATGAAGCCATTGTGTGTTTAACGCCATGGCTACAATTGATGTACCGGTTTAAAAATCCATGCATCCTATATCCATTTTTTCTTTTTTACTTTTACACCAATTACAATGTGACTATAATCATAAAATAGGTCTGCCCTACATTTCCTGTGTTTTTTAACAGTGCTGCATGACCTGAGAGGGTCAAGTTCTAGGGCAGTGCCTTATGGACAGATTAATTTATCTTCACCTTCACCAGAGTGATGATATGGGGGATAGTGTGAATTCCACCTTATCTGTAAAACACGTTGATGGGGACAAATATGGCTGCCAGTGGAGCCACGCTAGACTACAAGTTCTCTGTCTGCTCTTCTCTCAAACATTCGCTGTCTTCAACTTCAGCTTACTAGACTTCTACATTGTTATATTCATGGAAAGATGACACCAGATGCAGCCACTTATTAACTTATAACTAGTCTACTATTTGTCCTCCCATTGTGTAAATGAGAAAACAACTTCTTTTATTCACTGCATCAATTATTTTTTTTTTAATTAAAGGTTAGATTGCTTTCAGATTTTCAGTGTGATACTAAGCTAATTAACCACAGGCCATTTTTCCTTTTTTCATTTCTTTTTTACCCATCTTTACTAAGGGGGCCATTAATTCTGGAATTGACTGAATGCCTTTTTGTGTATCCTGCTTCTATTAACTTTAGTTCATAGTGCTGTGTCACAACCTGCGCATTTATTCATAATCTGTCCTATTATTAGTATTATTAGTATCAGTGCTGCAGTATTGTGTTCTATATGCCACAGTCCTGAAAGCACAATATTTTGTGCTACATAAATCATTTCTAAATCAAATTCTCTATACTTAAACTTACACTCACTGACATTTTTTAGTTTAAAATCCATGCTCTCACTTTGCGTAAAAGCACTTTGCTAAAGCATCTGAAGCATAGCCTTTTACAGGTATATTTTGCTAGTGTGAATTCGTTCCCTGGCTTGGTATATCTGTCACAACTGATGCCAAAACTGACATCACAACAACAAACTGCTAGTACAGCCCATTTACAGATGAAATCAATAATCCATAGTGGTGTGTATATATAAGACCTATTTATGTAACAGTGGTTCACAAGTATAACAACACAGTTAAAGATGTGTCAGTATTAGAAGTGGTTGCCGCACATTGTTGAAAACCATTGTCATTGGAATTGCCTGTTCTGCTGCAAAAAAAGCTTTCAGATATCAATGCATGTCACTTTGAACAAAACTACAGAATAGCTTTTCAGACATTTATGTTTTGGGCTGGGTCACTGCAAATGTTAGTGTCCGGGTACTGAGAGATTGTGTCTGATGGCATAGAGACATCTGAGGAATAACACCCTGCCAGTGATAAAGAAATATTGTTGACAGACTTTGGGACTCAAAGTGCCCTCTCTTACGGCTGTGCGAGTCACTACCTGTGGAGCTCGCAAAAGAAAAATGCATAAGTTGTGACCAGCAGTAGTAGCTTTTGTTATAATGTCAATCATATTACATAATTGTTCCTGTTGATTTTATATTATTGATTGATTTTCCATGAGATCAATGACAATGTTGTGCAAATCAAACTATATATTAGTACTTTGAATTATTTCTGTGTGTAGTGTGATACTTGAATGAACTAAATGAATGGCATATCAATAACACACTCGCTTAAGATTGAATTGTAATTTACACAGAACACATTATCCCTCGTTCACTTAAACAAGTTTTTATACATTGTATTGAAATAATGGTTTATGTACTGAAAGATGTCGTTGTCTGTGAGCAGGATGCCCTATACCGTATATCATGATAGAATTACAGTGAGAACAGCAAAGAGAGAGGCTTGGTGAGAAAAGGAAATAAGAAAAATAGAGACAGAGAGATATCTGTATCTGTTTAGTGCTCAAAATATTTGTATCTGTTTCTGAATTTGGATTTAGACTGGAAGTGGGTGTGGTCCATATCAGAAGTGGTGGTTCTAGTTTTTTGTGTTTGTTTGTTTTTTGTCATGTGAACACTGAAAAAGAAAAATAAGTCATTTTTCATTGACAAATTATTTTTTTTTTTGACAAATTATACTAACAAATAGCCATCTAATAATACTTTTAATCAGATTTACTTTAGTTTTTGGGTTTGTTACATTCCAGAAAGACCAGAAAAGTCACACTATCATTATAATGCCTGTATAATTTTCCATTAAGATTTTCTTAAAAAAACATGAAAAACATGCACAATGAGCATTCAAGTTACAATTTCTAAGATGACCTAAATGATTATTTTTGGAAACATGCAAGAGAAATGCAGCTCTGTGCACAGCGTGTGGTCTGTGTTAGATATATGGAGCGGCAGCTCTATAAATAAAAGCATATTACTTTTTCTGTTTGTATGCTTTTATTTTGGAGGTTAGTAAAGAAGTTTTTAAATTTTGCCACTGGAGAAAACCACTGTGGGTGAAAAGAAAATAGTATATAACTCCTATAATATCCAAAACATACTGGACACTGGAAAAAAAAGTTATTTCTTAAATAATATACCAAGTGAAAATATCTTAGATTTAGGCAAATGTATCAAATGTTTCTCATTATGAGATTCCAAAACACAAATAATTCAGTCGATTTCTAGTTTTAATAATTTCAACTTTAAAATGGTCAGTGATTCTTTCAAGTTCTCACTGTTACTATGAGAAATCTCCCTCCAGCTTTGTGTCTGTGATGATTCCAAGCCTTTGTACTGTGCCTTTCTTGATTACTGTTTAACCATAGACTGCTTCGTGTTTATCGATTAATCATGTCTAGTTTATGCCTGCTTGCCGATCGCATGACCTTTAGCCTGCCTGACATTTCTGAGTATTGTCTAGCACTTTGTCTGCCACAAAGGTTTTAATAAAACCACTGAACCTGAACTTGCGTCCGTCTGTCCACATCATCACAATTTGCACTTGCTAACAAATCATTTCGCAGTGGATTTATCCTTTAATGTTTCCTTCATTCATCTTCAGTAACTGCTTTATCCTAGTCAGGATCATGGTGGATCTGCAATCTATATAAGAAAAATGGGAATACACGGCATACAGGATGCTAGTCCCAGGCATTTGCTGTTTTTTGAGGAAATATGAAACAAATATTGTTAACTAAAATTGATATTTTATACTTTCGCTTGTGCTTGTTGTCTGACATGTAGTAGGCTTTCAAACATAGCAATGTAAAATAATAATGATGCATTTGTGTGACCTCACTGTGTGCCAGAAATCGGCCTGCTGAGTAGTAGCATGAACATTTAAGTTACTCTAGACATTGAGAAGCGGCTAAGTAAGCTTAATTATATATATTAAAAAAAAATCCAGTGCACCTAGCTAGTCTATATAATGTTCGTCAGGTGGTGAATACAGCAAGTGTAAGCAGACTTTATTACAAAAGATGAACAAACCAGTGAGTAAACTCACTGTGAGACTTCATGCTGTATATGTGACAGTATCATGTTGCCTGGTTGTGGTCCGTGAGGATGATGAGACTGATTTTACATGTGTGCATGTGCTAAACACTGTGTACTTGGTGACATGTGTCTCAAATCCGTGTCTGTTCTCACAGACATTTTTTTTAAAAGAAGGATCATTGGGATAAAAGAGGGATCAGAGGGATAAATTGTTTTTGTTCTGCCCTTCAAAATAATAACAATTTTCACCAATCATCCTTTTCAAAAGTTTACACCCCCCTGGATCATAATGTATCGTGTTTCCTTCTTGAGCATCAGTGAATGTTTGGACCTTTTGTAATAGTCGTGTACAAGTCTCTCAATTGTCCTCAGTGTGTTAAAATGAATCTCAACAACATCATATAGTCACTGTTGAAAAGGGTCAAATATTCAGAAGATGCTGGAAAAGCAAAGAATGTGCAGGACCTGGAGGATTTTTCTGAAGAACAGTGAGCAGTTTAACTGCTCAGGACAAACAAGGGACTCATAAACAACTCTCACAAAACATAAAAACAGTCGTGGATCATCCAGGTAACGACACAGTATTAATAATCAAGCGTATGTAAACATCTGAACTGGTACATTTGTGTAAATGCCGCTATTACTGTGTCTTGTGGACTATATGTTAACATCTGTTATGTGAAGACCAGTTATGCACGACAAACATCCTGTACCTCCTGCTCATTAAATGCATAGCCTTATGTGAAAGTGACATCATATAAATGTGCTTTGGTCATCATTAAGAGGTTGGAACTGAGGGTCGTCTTTTCCTACATTTGTGCTGCACTGGCTAAAGTAAAACTGGCACAATCTACAACAGTTCACTCCATTACAAAGTAAAAGGAAAGAGGTATAACATAATGTGTGTGGATGCTTCTGTGCATAAGGGTGGTAAGTGCATTCACTGCCTCACAGCTTCTTCAGATTATCTATATGGAAAAGTGTGTCCTTTTAAGACCACTCAGCTAATTATAATTCTTTATCTACTTTTTTATTCTGTTACGGAAACCCAGGAGGATGAACTTTAGTGACCTGTGTGTCTTTGAACATAGCTTTAGTACACTTCCATACTGGTCTGATCATCTAGGAACATCTACTATGACCTTCACTGCTCCCAATCACCAACACACAAACACACAAACACACACAGTGTCAAGAAAGCATGGTGTGAGCCTGATCTCATAATCACCCACAGCAATTCCCCAGTTAATGTGCATAAAAAGACCACTGAGGTTACCTAATTTACACATAGTACTGATTTAACTAAAATGCCCATTACAATAATCAACAATTACACCAACGTTTATGTACACACAAAATGAAGAGAGAGATATCATCTAATATCATCTACTGCTCATCACTTTTATCCATTATCCTGAGTTTTCTCTGCTATACCTATATAGAGCGTAAAATTAAAAGCACAAAAGTGGTTTTGCCTGTATGGGCTAATGAGTTGAAAGTAATTGCAAAAGCATCTACTCAGTAATTCCTCTCCCTTGCCAGTGGCATGTCTTACGCTAGTGGGAAATACTATTTCGCTCTGGGTGATGCTTGATGAAGTCTGAATGTCACCAAGCCTACTGATCAGTCTGATTAATTCTGTTTTCCTCAAAGCGTTAGACGTGGATAGAGAAAAGCAGAAAGGGCCCAATAAAGAACCACAGCGTTTCTCAAGAACCAGAGCCCTACCAGAGATCTACAACTGGAACCAGAGGAGATTCATTAAGTGAAAAATAACTTGATTGAAGTAGAGGAATATGTTTGTGACTCAGCAGAGGCAACAAAGCAATTAAAGTGCACGAGCATGCAGAGAGAAATATTAGTAGTAATAAGTTGGGCAATTAAATACATAGCAAACAAACAGTTCCTATTTTTTATTTTTTTTGCTGTAATGAATATGATGCTGTTTGCATATTGGGGCGGTTGTGGCGCAGTTGGTAGAGCGGGTTGTCCAATAGTCTTAGGGTTGGCAATTTGATTCCCGGCCCATGTGACCCAACATACCGTGTTCTTGGGCAAGACACTGAACCTCTAGTTTCCCCCCCATGGCAAGCTAGCACCTTGCATGGCAGCTCTGCTACCATTAGGGTGTGAATGGGTGAATGATACACAGTGTAAAGCGCTTTGGATAAAAGCGCTATATAAGTGCGCCATTTAACATTTACCACTTATGGAGACATACTTCAGACTTGGAAGTAAATAATTATACACAAGCAGCCTGAGCAGAAGTAAATAATAACACAATGAAAACTGACAATCACTGAGTAAAGGGTGCACAAAATATTCATTTGCTTGTTTAATTATTTCAATGATGCTGCATGCCACATGGAATATGCGTTGAAATTAAAACTGACACTTTCATCCTTCATTGCTGGGAGGGTGAGCTCTGGCATGTTCTGTGGTTTTGATTGAACTTCATTTGATTATTCACTTCTAATTCAACATGGTTGCACTTTATAATATCAATGTCTCGAAATTGTGCTTGAATAAAGAATTAAAAAAAAGAGTTCCATGGCATTCAAAATGGCATGACTGCATTCGGTGATGTAATTCTGATACTTTGCTATTTTATCTATCTTTTTATTGTTTGTTTGCTTATGTTTTCATCCTGAGATTTCCCAAGTACATAAATATAAAGCTACTAATCCATATAAAATGTGCCTAGCTACTTCCTGTAGATAACAAGGTGAGTAGGGTGCTCTTTGATGGTGATGGTTCCATCCTTTCTGGAAACTGGGAATACAGCAGCTACACAATGAATGAATGAATGAATGAATGAATGAATGAATGAATGAATGAATGCCTTTATTGCCATTATACACATGTACAATGAAATTAGGAGCCACTCCCTTTTTCGGTGCCAACATGTACATAAAAAGAAATAGGAATAAAAAGAAATAAAATAAAAATTAAATTAAATAAATAAAAAATAAAGTAGAATAAATATCAATATACAACACGGAATAGGACAGATAAAAAAATAAATAAGATAAATAATACTCTGGTGGGGACTATGAAAATTGCACAGTTTTGAAACACTACATACCTATAGAGAAATCAGTACATGTGTTTGTTTAGAGTGGTTATGGCTTTTGGGAAGAAACTATTCTTGTTTACTAATACTAAAAAGCCTAAAGATGTTCATGATGTTTATATACCCTGCAGAGAAAAACAATAGAAACCACCAAAGAAATTATAATAGTTTCCACAAAAAATACCATTACAAACCATCAGCTAACCATTAAAACCGTTACCATTATCATTATTGGTCCTTAATAGTATCCAGTGGACAAAACATGCCACCAATAGAAGGCAACAAATGACCAGAACAGACCCACAAGGATCATTACAGTTTCCATTAAAACTAATAATTTAATTTAATTATATTATATTTAATTTAATTATAACCATTAAAATCATTAATAATAACTCTATTCTTTTCAGTAGGATAGCAAGATAACCAGCTCAGCAAGCAATATGATTAACCTTTGGGTAGAGCTTGATATTAATATTTGTGCGCTTTTGTCCATAATAACGGTGACTGTGCAATACAATTACCTGTATACAAAGACTGCACAACTTGTGTGTAATGTGTGCTAAAAAACAATCTTGTACAATAAGGCCATTTACTCTATTTTTTTTTCTTCTCAATTTACACTCTCATTCTTGCCACATTAGTTACATGTTAGATGGAACTGCTTTCCTGCTACCTATTTATTGTCGCTGCTGTCTTTTTGTTTACACAGTCATACTTAAAGAGATGCTGAAAACCAGAGTCGCATTCCTAGAAACTGATTCTGACTCTGAGTCTTCAAGACCTTGGTTTCTAAACTCTCCTTGTTCCTGAATTGTACAGTCTAACGCCGTAGGTGTAAGTAAGTTTGTGTGCTGCTGCTTAGTTGGGGCTCTCATCAGTGATTAAAGCTTGGTGCTTGGTCTCACACTGATTACAGTGATTAGTGATGAAGTGATTAAAAGTCATGAATCAGAGTGACCTGATATTTGAATTTCTAAGTAGGCTACAAGTAATTAGTATTGGCAAAGAGTTCTGGTGTCTAGGCAAGTTCGAGAAAGAGAGAGAGAGAGAGAGAGAGAGAGAGAGGAAATTAGAAACAGTGATCATAAGAACTTGTCACTTATGATGCAGTAGCTATTAACTGCTCCTCAGCTTTATACATGGGAACACGTGTACAAAATGAACCTCTGATTAATTATTCAGTATTAAAAACAATGATAGAAGAAAAAAGAATGGAGAAAATTATGTTTTTCGCCAGCATCAGGACCACCTCATCACTAATCATAATAACGCGCAGTGCAATAGCATACAATTATAAGAATCATCTTTCCAAATTTATGCAATGCTGTTTAAAAAAAAAACTTCTTTAATCGTGTAAGGTGTACTGAGCACCAACACCATGCGTCTAAAACTTGTGCAAACTTAATCAAACAGGCAATAAGTAACGCGGTTTAGATCACGCACTCCGCAGCACCGCACTGCTTGTCAACTGTGTGACCAAATCTGTATATATGATGAAACGTCCATTACCTGTTGGCCCTTCAAGATTTTCGCCGCAAATCCCCATAGCAAGAACAAGTATAAAAGTCACTGCGTTCATTGTTATTCCGGTTATTCGCAGCGCTCGATATCCGCGTAATGCCTTGGAGAAGTCGCGCGCGCTTTTGCGCCCATTAGCCGCCGCTGTTCTGCTAGAGCTGGTGCTGAGTTTACGCGCAGCGTGTGCGCGAGCCCGAGCCGCTCCAGCTGACGTCAGGGCCAACGGATCAAAAGTGTTTTTTTTTTTTCTCTCCTGTTTCTCCCAGCTGCGCTTTTTCTCCCCCCAAGACTCTCTCTCTCTCTCTCTCTCTCTCGCGCGCGCGCGCACACACACACACACACACACACGCACGCACACGTGCGCGCGCAGCGAGTCGATGGCGCCCTCCTGAGGAAATGGTACATTACAGTTATGTCCAAAGTATCATCTATCACACAACTATCACACTTTTTTTTTTTACACAGATAAACTGTTTTTTAAATCCTTCAAGAAACAAAAATCTGGATTACAACACTTTTGTTTAAATGTCCTGAAGTTACAACAGTGCCATAGGGGAGTAGACTATACTTTAAAAATACAGTAAAATCTAACTATATGTGAAAAGTGTTTTATCCATGTTAAAGAGAACAGAGAAAATCACTTAATTCAGCCCAAGGTGTAACCTGGCCTGAGCATTGGTGGTTGTAGCCCTAAAGACTTTCTTTAGCCCTGAACAGTTCTCCACTTGGAGATGCTTGTCGCCGTGTAACTGAACGTCAGTAAAAGAAGACGGCTGTGTTGTGATTTTACATCTTTGATGAATGGAGTCGAGAACAATCAGACGGGGTTTACAGGAAAATATGTGGAAATACTTTTGTAGTTCTAGCTAGCTCACACAGTCAGCGTGAGGGGAAAATGAATATATGCATTTTTTTTTAATTACCAGTAAATGAGTTAAAACTGAAACAGTAGCATCCTCTGATGCTGAGCAGGAAAACAAGGTGTGTAAATATCTATATAAGTTACAAGTGACGTGAACATGATATGAACAGAGCATAAGGACATCTAAGGTACTTTTGAATGGCTCTGTAGCAGCTAAACCCATACACTGATAGCTTAGTGTTTCCTCCCCTTGGCTAGCGACACCAAACTAGCCTAGTCTCGTATTAAATAGCCAAAAAGTTAATTGGTCTGGTAGTTCTGCAAACATTAACAACATCCAAGGCAAATTTTATGATAAATCCATTTTTTTTTCACATTTTTAAAGCAATTACATTTACATTTATTCATTTAGCAGATGCTTTTATCCAAAGCGACTTACAAGTGCACACTCATACACCAATGGTAGCAGAGCTTCCATGCAAGGTGCTAGCTTGCCATCGGGGGCAACTTAGGGTTCAGTGTCTTGCCCAAGGACATTTTGGCATGTGATTTGAACCACCAACCCTACGATTAGTGGATTAGTGGACAACCCGCTCTACCGATTGAGCCACAGCTGCCATAAAAACCCTCACAATTAGCCCTCACATGCAAGAAAAAATCAGTGGAAACAAGATTGTAGAGCCTATCTTGCTGAGGAAAAATACATCAAAGACCCTCATAGAATTTGTCCATCTATCCATCTCCTCTACCGTTTTATCCTTTTCAGGGTCACGGGGAAACCTGGACCCTATCCCAGGGAGCATCGGGTACGAGGCAGGGTACACCCTGGACAGGGTGCCAACCCATACACGTATTCATACACTAGGGACACTTTAGCCAATCAGCCTACCACTTTAGACTGGGGGAGGAAACCCCCGCAGCATGGGGAGAACCTGCAAGCTCCGCACACACAGGGCCATGGTGGGAATCGAACCTCAAGGTGTGAGGTGACCATGCTAACCACTAAGCCACCGTGCACCCCTCATAGACTTTGTAATGTTTTTAATGGTTGTAATGGGAACTGAAGTGGTCCCTGTGGGTCACTCCTGGTAATTTGGTAGCATGTTATGTCTAGTGGATATCATTAATGGTAATGGACCGCTTATGGTAATGGTTTTAATGGTTAGCTGATGGTTTGTAATAATATTTGCAGTGGAAACCATTAGAATTTCTGTGATGGTTTCTAATGGGGGTTTTTATCAACAGGGTATCCTGGGTTGATAGGCCATTACAGGGCACCATGTTTAGACCTATGCACATACACATTCACACTTAAGGGCAATTTCGCCTAGATAATCATCCCAATGGCAGGCTTTTTGGATGTGAGAGGAAGCCGGAGAACTCCAGCACATACACACAGGGAGAGAACATACACAAAGACAGTAACCCGAACTGAGGATTGAGAATAGACAAAACTAGGTCCATTGTTTGGACGCTGCAACTGGTGCGAACCTGTATAAGTCATACTGGTGTTTTTTTTTTGTTTGTTTTGTTTTGTTATTTTGTCATTGTTGTTTTAAGCGTGTGACGCTGCCTAATTATTAAACGGTCACCTGCCTAATTATTTAAAAATGGTGACAAGCCGTGAACGGGACAGGTTTAGAAAAATACATGTCTTAACAATAATTAAAGGCATCTTTAGAAGGCTCATTGGAACAATTTATAAGACAACATCTGGAAACAAGGATTAAATAGTGTGAAAAAGAAAGGGATGGAGAGCAGCAAAAGGAGCAGGAAGAGGAACATTCAGGTTAGCTGAGGTTGTCATTTCTCCTGATGTAGAAAGAGATGGTATTGGTGGTGCTGCTGGTATCAGTGAGATGCAAGACGTCTGAGGTAAGAGATGCCCATACATAGTACTGATATCTACACAGCCGTGATTGGTTTTACGGATAAATATAATATACAAGGATGGATATTAAGGTGGCCAGGTCAGGCTCTGAAGTTAGATGAGGAGATCTAGGTTGCAGTTGGGGTTCTAGTTCATCCCAAAGGTGTTCAGTGGGGTTGAGGACATGGCTCTGTGCAGGACACTCGAGTTCTTCCATTCCAACCTTGGCAAAACATGTCTTCATTGACCTTGATATGTGTACAGGGGCAGTGTCATGCTGGAACACGTTTGGGTTCAACCTCTTAGTTCCGGTGTAGGGAAATTATAATGCTAAATCAAACAAAGACATTCTATACAGTTGTGTGCTTTACACTTTTTAGCAACAGTTTGGGAAAGGAATCTATATAGGTGTGATGGTCAGGTGTTTTTGGACATATAGTGTAGACTGACGCCTTAACAGAATATGTTAATCTAAGTATGATAAATTGACCTACTTCAAAGTGTCCAGAAACTCTGTTGTTGCCATTTCCCAAATAGTCTGCACATAATAGGCCTCATTTATCAAGTTGGATATGAATGGATTTGTTTGTAAAATGTTCGTAAGAGCATTTACACAAGATATTTATGGTATTTCATTTGACAAAAACGCTTGTATGCTTCTTATGCTCCTGAGTGTGCATAAATTTACACATCAGAAGTCTTATGTAAATCTCGATTGATAAACTTCATTTGATGGATTACTGAACTTTTACATTTGGAATATACTGTGAAGTGTAAACTGTTTATTTATTTACATTTACAGCATGTAGCAGATGCCCTTATCCAGAGCGACTTACAGTAGTGCTTTGGAGTCTCTATCAAAAACATATCCGCATGATAGTTTACTAGGTCTGGGACTAAGTATACCATTGAGAAATATTTTGTGAGATCTAGTTGTTTAATATTATTGGCATTAATTAAATACACTTTCCAGTTGTACTCCTTGTAGGTCTCTGACCAAAAGTTCACTTGTGATATAATTTCATTATCACATGGCTGATTTCCTTATTCAAAGACAAAGCCTCATTGTGGCTTATTGTCAGTGACTCTGTCCTGATATCCTGACTAAGCTGGCATATCACGATAGCCATGCCACACTGGACAAATGAATCATCCTGACAATACGCCTGGAAAACACCTACTCAAGCCATCACACAGTGTGAAGCACATCTCTGTGAACATCATGCCAAAAAGCACATGGACATGCACGACACACTGTTTTTTTTTTTTTTTTCTGATTTTTGTGGCCAAAAATGTTTGATTTTGCTGCTGCTTTTTTTTCTTCAATATTGGCGAGGGAACTTGCAGAGTTTTTAGGGCAAATCACAACTGTACGAAATTGTTTTGCAGTTTGTTGGTAAATGAGACATTTTAGCTGTGCTCATGTTTGATACGTGAATCTGAATGTTAATCATGAAAATGCATGTTGTGATGACGTCACATGACACGACTTGGCCCAAACCCGTGGTAATTTTGAAATATTGCAAGCTCCTCTGAGTATTGCAGAGTTTGTTTGATCTTGTGTTAATTTGTGTGATCGCAAAATCCTGTAGGGACTGCCTTATTTGGTGAGTCAAGCTCAGTCTCTATCTTCAGGTCATTCCTTTTCAGAATTGGGTTTTACAAAATGAAAGCCTGTGCACTCCCTATCAGCTATATAGTTGTGCCATTGACCTTCTATCAGGTCCAACCTTGCCTCATTCATGTTAATCCTTTGTCAACTACAGAATACATTAGTGAAGCCCTGAGACAAGGTTAACATGTCAGTAGGGGTGTTGTACAACGTTGACTGAGGATGGAGAGGAGGCGGGTTAACCAGCAGATAACATGCGATGATTCTCACCTGTGTGCGATCACAATGAGTTTACTTATGTGTTTTTTGTGCTTTCAGATAAATGCTGTGAATCAGAGAGAGACTGAGCTGAGGGAGCTCTCACACAGGTGAGAATCATCACTTGTTTCCTGCTGCTTCAATCTGCCTTCTATCCATCCACAGCCAACAATCGATCATGTTCCCACTGCCACAGTTATATTCACTATTCAATCTCACCCGGGGTTGTCTTTGTGCAAAACGGGAGGATGACATCTTACTTGCATTGATTATCAGGGCCAAAACCAAGGAACAGTCATGTCCTTTGTTCTCATCAGCATTGGAATTGTCTTTTCCAACCCATTAAGACTACATTAAGACTACGCATAATCTCGTTTCGATTTGAGACATACCCCTAATCTGTAACCTGTGGTCTTCTTTTTCCACATCCCCTAGGACATCAACCAGGAGAAATCAGAAACACAGGAGAGCCATCCTCTTTTTCCTCTTTTTTGTGCCTCTATTATTCAGGCACAAAAATAAATGTACCCCTAAGACTGCTAGACAAAGTGATCACTTGGGCACATCCTCACTATTAACTGGGGAAACATTTTTGTGCTAACAATTTTGCAAACTATTTTGATTTTCCCACAGATTCATGGCAGACTTAAGCAATATCGTTTGAGAAAGAGTGAGGTTATACTGAATATCAGCAAGGCTGTGATTACCTTTACCGAATCACAAATATTCAGTATAAATGCACAATTGTGAGTGGGATATTGCTTTTATACAACAGTCCTATAAACAAGAAATGAATAACGATTAAGGGACATTCCGGACACAATATAGCAAAATGTTTTAGGACATTTTAGGACTAATAGCAATGTGACAAGTTGAAATAAGAAGGTGATGTGAAACAGGTGAGGCAATTGTCTGATCATGATATATAAGGAACGTCCAAAAATGGCCTTGTCCTTCAAGAGCAAGGATGGGTCGAGGCTTGCCAATCTGTCAACAGATGAGTCAGTGAATAACCCAACAATTTGAGAACAACAATCTACAGTGCACAATATAATTAAAGGATTCAAGGAATCTCAGTGCATAAGGGCAAGGCTGAAAACATCTTCTGAATGTGTGTCTCTCCAACCCCTCAGACGTCACGGTCTTAAAAACCGTCAGGAGTCTGTTACTGTTTATGTCACCGTTACCTTTTATGCTCAACATGACCTCAGTCATCATCAGACTAAGGCGTAATCGTCAAGTAGCCCGGACACATGACAGTGATGCACGACCACAAACTTATGTTTATATACAAAGTGCTCCACTGTGTGCAAGGGGATGGTGAAACTGGTGCGAGTTGCTTAAATGGTTTAATTTAATTCAAGTTTATTGTCATTATATGCTGTATTTGTGTGATATATTCATTTATTATAATGGGAGCAATCTGTTAGTAACGAGGCCGCGTTGCTCCTCACTTGCCATGTAGACGCAATGATGAGCAGTGGGAGCTCAAGTAAGTTCTGTAATGTCTAATTAAAATGATAAGATCAAAGTACACTCAAGTAAGACAATCTGCTTAAAGGCAGTGAGTAACAGAAAGCATAAGGCAGAGTGAAAGGAGTGAGATTTTATTGTAAAACGTTTGCACAGTACTGTATATATAGTATTGTTTTTCCCAATAATATACAGAATGTTTTCTAGGTCCTAGTGATTATAATTGCACATGTCTTTTTCAGCTATTTATGGCAGTGATGGATAGCCTAGTTTTGCTGAATTTTTATAGATTTTGCAATTACATTAACATCAGTGTCGTGTGAATGAACCTGGTCAGTCTTAAATGAGGCTTAAATGAGGCTTACACCGTACAACAAGAGAAAGATTGTCATCTGTTGTGTACTGCTCACACAGCACAATTCAATCTCTCAATGAGAGTGAAAATCACTTCACATAGTTTAACTCACACTGTTTAATACCTCATGACACTTGTGCAAACAGCATGAACATCAACAGTTAAATGCCTTGATAACACTAGTCACCTCAGTGTTAAAAAAGTTGATAAGCAGGCAGAGCTGTTTTAGCAGTTTTATGTGCTGATACGTCATAAGGAGAAAGAAGGTCAAAAGATGCGGACATGAAGGACAGTAGATTAGTGCGGCTTCCATCACCTGGTTGTTTTTTTAATCTGTTGGATTCAAACATGTGAAAAAAAAAACAGCAAAAGCTTGTGAAACATTCTTAGCCACATTGGCAATATAAATCATATTTTAGGTTGATGATCTCACAATTATGGAGGCTTTGGGAAATGTATAGAATTTCCCAAATTCTAGAACTGTTTGACAATCAGACAGTCCTAAAAATCATTTCACTGCACATAGTACTGTGCATGGTTGTGTGTTTGACCAAAACTATTTTTATTTGAATTTGAATGCATGTGTATCATTTGAGTTCATTTTCTACACAGTTTTTTTTTTTGGAAACTCTATAAGAGGTACCTATTTTATAAGTACATTTGATCAGAATGTAGATCATTTGATGGTATGACCAATTTATCAGCTAGTTTCTGCTCTGTTTGTTCTCAGGTCAAGGATGAGAACCTATTACCTTGGAGGATGAAAAAAGAATGACTTGGGGACAGTGGGCCAGATATGTTTTTAATGATATGACTACTGGAATGCCTCTACTGGAATTAGTTAATGATGCAATCAGTCAAAGTAGCAGACGCACGAGGGACTGTATAGGTGTACGACAATTGACTGAAGCCGTTCACTTGCAATCTGGCACAATCCATTGGCCCTTTCTACCACATCTCAATGAAAACAGACTATCATAGGACCACTGCTGCAATCCTTTTTAACAAACCCATAACTAATGACTCACATAAAATATTGTACTCAGATAAAGCATAGTTTTTAGGAGAAACAATACAGAAAAAATGGTAGACGACTGGTATCACTCCACTAAAATTACACAATGGAAATCTGTTATGTGAAATCAGTCAAATTAGCAGATGCTCAATGCACTTTATAGGTTTACAATAACCGACTATCTGTTGCTATCTGCACAATGCACACTCTCTAGCTCTTCTTCAGCTATCAACAAAGAGACTCTCCTAGGCTGACTGCTGAACAGATATTATCTGAGTAGTGGACCAAAGACCTTATTAAATTTACTGGGAGTGCTTATCACTGGCAAAAAAAAATTGTGACATCATGCAATTTCATAACATTGATATCTCAGCCCTTGTATAAATATTATATTGATACTTGCCCTTGCAAATGTGTTTCTGCTCATAGCACTCCTGGACCTGACCATATTTAATAACAAATATTCTTAACTGTCATTGAAATCTGTTTCAATATGAAGCAATTTAATAGAGATTTAATATATTATATATTTCATTCAATAGGAATTTTATTTAATAGCGTAAACTAGAAATAACAACACTGCATTTTGTTAAGCTTTTTTCTTGTTTTAAGTAAAGCAGGCTTGAACACAACGACTGCTTTCTAAACATTCCAATTTTTAGTTAAATCCAATTGAGCAAATCCATAACTAACGACTCACATAAAATATCACACTTCATGCACAGGCTGACTGTAGTGTTTAGGAGAAGCTCATTATCCTTAATGCTTTTTCATACAGAACAGTGGAATAAACATGCACCATTTACTATGTTGAAAAATTTTTGCCTGTCTTCCAAAATACTTAGTATTTTTGTCATAATCAAGACCTAAACTATAGACAACTTTTTCCAGAGTTTCCTGAGAGGTTTTTGTCAATAAGTGGTTCTTTTTCAAGGCATCTGTAACAAAATTCTATGAATGAACTCATGACACAGATGGCTGCAGTTGCAGGTAAATGCATAATTCAAAAAAGTCAAGCAAACAGATCCAAACCTTAATGATTTTAATGGTTTTAAATAAACAGAATATGGAGCAGCATACAGTGCATCGGGAAAGTATTCACAGCTCTTCATTTTTTCCACATTTGGTTATGTTATAGCTTTATTCCAAAATGGATTAAATTCATTATTTCCCTCTAAATTCTACAAACAATACCCCATAATGACAACATGAAAGAAGTTTGTTTGAAATCTTTGCAAATTTATTAAAAATAAAAAACCAAAAAAAAAAGCACATGTACATGTGTATTCACAGCCTTTGCTCAATACTTTTTTGAAGCACCTTTGTCACCAATTACAACCTTAAGTCTTTTTGAGTATGATGCTACAAGCTTGCACACATATTTTTGGGCAATTTCTCCCATTCTTCTTTGCAGGATCTCTCGAGCTCCATCAGGTTGGATGGAGAGCGACAGTGCACAGCCATTTTCAGATCTCTCCAGAGATGTTCAATTGGGTTCAAGTCGGGGCTCTGGCTGGGACACTCAAGGACATTCACAGAGTTGTCCTGTAGCCACTCCTTTGTTATCTTGGCTGCGTGCTTAGGGTCGTTGTCCTGTTTGAAGGTGAACCTTCGCCCCAGTCTGAGGTCCAGAGCGCTCTGGAGCCGGTTTTCATCAAGGATGTCACTGTATATTGCTGCAGTCATCTTTCCCTCGATCCTGACTAGTCCCCCAGTACCTGCTGCTGAAAAACATCCCCACAGCATGATGCTACCACCAGCATGCTTCACTGTAGGGATGGTGTTTGCCAGGTGATGAGTGGTGCCTGGTTTCCTCCAGAGATGACGCTTGCCATTTAGTCCAAAGAGTTCAGGCCCATATTTGTCTTGGTCTTGGTCTGAGAGGTCTTTTGGCAAACGGTGCCTTTTGGCAAACTCCAGGTGGACTGTCATGTGCCTTTTACTGAGGAGTGCCTTCCATCTGGCCACACTACCATACAAGCCTGATTGGTGGAGTGCTGCAGAGATGGTTGTTCTTCTGGAAGATTCTTCTCTCTCCACGGAGACACGCTGGAGCTCTGTCAGATTGGCCATCAGGTTTTTTGTCACCTCCCTGAGTAAGGACCTTCTCCCCCGATAGCTCAGTTTGGCCGGGAGGCCAACTCTAGGAAGAGTCCTGCTGGTTTCAAACTTCATCCATTTACAGATGATGGAGGCCACTGTGATCATTGGGACCTTCAATGCTGCAGAAATGTTTCTGTATCCTTACCCAGATCTGTGCCTCGATACAATCCTGTCTCGGTTGTCTACAGACATTTCCTTGGACTTCATTGCTTGGTTTGTGCTCTGACATGCATTGTTAACTGTGGGAACTTATATAGACAGGTGTGTGTGCCTTTCCATATCATGTCCAATCAACTGAATTTACCACAGGTGGACTCCAATCAGGTAGAAACATCTCAAGCATGATTAGTGGAAACAGGATGCAGCTGAACTCAATTTTGAGTGTCATGGCAAAGGCTGTGAATACTTATGTAAATGTAATTTTGTGTTTTTTATTTTTAATAAATTTGCAAGGATTTCAAACAAACTTCTTTCACATTGTCATTATGGGGTATTGTTTGTAGAATATTGAGAAAAATAATTAATTTAATCCATTAAGGCTTTAACATAACTAAATGTGGGGAAAGTGAAGCGCTGTGAATACTTTCCGGATGCACTGTACCTGGTGGACGTTATAAAAGTCTTCACTTTGTGAAAAGACAATTGCCAACCTCACCCTGTGCAAATGATTAAATTTTATTTGAAAAGTTAATAAATAAAATAATAGGCTGTCACAGTAAGGAAACTATCTAGTCATGTCCTTCACGTTAAGCAGCTAACGCACTATGTGAGGTGATAAATACATTCAACAGGCCTAAACTACTCAATAATCATCACATTATACATTTCTGTCTGTTAAAGGTGTAATATACTTCAAGCTCAGCTCAAAATAATTTAATTCATACAAAAATAGAAAATAAATGAAGTAGCATAGGAGAAATACCTACAGTTCATCTTATAGTTCTTGGTTAAAATCATGTTTTGTGGATAATAAAATTCTAACTCTGCTACACAGGTGAAGCAATAGACTGTTATGGGAGATCTTGAGTATATTGAGCCCATGTTTTGCAGCTGCATTCTGGATTAGTCAGATGGCATGCAGGGGAAGACTGTAGTAATCCAATCTCAAGAAAAAAAAGGACTGAAGAAGCACTCGCATGGACTCCATGGAGAATTAGGTTAGCAATATACTGTATTTGGAGAGAAGGACAATTGATTAGTTGAAAAGTACTTAGGTACCACACCCTAATCAGCTTGTATTTTTCCTGTACTTACAGTATATCCGAAATAATCTGAGCCTGTTAAAAGTATATATTAATACAAGGATGATTATATATGCACTAATTTACATGTTTATTTTTTTTAAATGTCAATAATTTAGCAAAATGTTATTACACACATGATAGTTTTGATAGAGGGTTTTTGATAGAGAAAAAAGGTCGAGTCTTGCTTCAGATCCAAGAAAATTCTGAGGTAACAAAGGTCAGCATGTATGCCACTGAAACAATGAAACACTCTCTGAATCATGAGGGAAACTCATTAGGAGTTTTGGTATATGTAACAGTGTCGGACGTTAATGGTGTGTATTTATTTAAGGCATCATTAATTCTTATTAATGCATAGAAATATAAACGCATTATGCAATACCCTCTGGATAATGTGTGATTAAGGAAATTACATTCAACATCAAGGTAATGAGCCTAAGCACACAGCAAAAAAGTTCTACATATGCTTATAGTAATATTACAGAATATGTTTCACATTACTTGGGCAATGAGAAGTAAAATTCACTTTGTTTACAATAATTCAACTCTACCAGCTTTGACAGGTGTGGAGGCTTTTGTATAATATTCTGTATTCACAATAACAGAATTATTTTCTGATATTAACACATAAATTACTCGCATGTAGAAGAAAACTGATGCAGATTTACAGTATGGGCAAGTGGGGGTCACACCAAATATTGATAATGATTTAGGTTTATACTGTCTAATGCTATTTATATATCGACTATTTGATACATAGAAACTTATGTTGAGTATTTACTTTTTCTTTACATGTGACTAAGACTTTTGCAGAGTACTGTATTCTCCATTCATTGAAAATACATCACTCAAATTAACCAATTACCAGACACTCCTCTCTTCTTTTTCCAACAGCATCTCCACTGCTAAAGCCACATACTACCAAGAGAAAATTGGTAGTTCTCCTAACACCCGCACTCTTTTCAAAACCTTTTCCACTCTTCTCTGTCCCCCTCCTCCCCCTTCCCCTACCCTCTCACTGCAA
>JAFFST010053073.1:43378-56158 GCA_022414735.1 Noturus placidus
CCCCCCCCCCCCCCCCCCCACTCCTGGGCAAAACTCTCACAACTGTATGCATACTAAGGGAGGGTGTGTGAGACAAAAAGTGATACTGTGTGAAAGGGACCTTTTTGTCTCCCGTGGCTTGGGTATAAGGAGAGGCGAGGAGAATGGGAAAATCTCATGCTGATAAGATAGAACTTTATCAGACCAGTGGGAGTGTGTATGAGAAGTAGCCAGCTCTACCACAGATTGCTCAGGTTTTCTCCCTCATACACACTGGAATTTTCCAGTAAGTTTCACATGCTTAGGGTGGAGCAGCGTGAGAGGTGTTGTATAAGGAAAAGTGTTGTATAATGCTAATCAGGGTGATTTCTTAGAGGTATTTTTCTTTAAAGCGAATGTAGACCTAGAGCTGAATTTCCTGCTAGCGTATTTAATCCTTATTTGCGTACAGTAGTGCTTTGCTGGAGGTGCTACACTTTGTATGTGTTTTTTTTTTAAGGTCGCATACTGTGTCAGCACCTTGTTTCACAGCTGTAGCTGGAATTCAGCGTTGTCCGAAAGAGTTATAGCTGATGAAGCCAGCTCAGTGTTATGCAACAGACATGTTTTCGCACCTGTACATGGTTATGGTTGGCCTACTGGTTCATTATTGTTTCTCGTAGTAAGACTAAAAAGTGACACTATGCTTCCCGAGTGTATTTTCTACAGTGACGACACTTTCACGAAACCTAGAGCTAAGTGGAAAAGTTCGACAACATCCTTAGGATGAATTGAGGAATACAGATTTGTTTTAATAATGAAATGAGACATTCAGTGTTCTCATTTCTTAAATTGTACATTCTAATTTCCTCGCTTCTTAGCTCCACCTTCTGAGCAAATGAAGAAAGGATGCAAAGAAAGCAAACAAAGGCAGGACATATTCAAAGGTTTTACCAAATGAGATGTCCTTGCTGACTCACGTTAAAGCAATTTAATTGACTTCACTTTTCAACATAACATGTAACGTTGAATTAAGTGAATAATGGATTTGTCCATGCAGAACAGTAATTAGATGGATACACTAAATTAATCTTTATGAAAATATTCGTGCACACACACATGTGAGTAAAGTAAATCTAGAAGCCTTCCATGTCCTTGTTCACGGATTCCGCTAAGTGACTATTAAGAATTGGTAGGTCTTTAAAAGATGGGTTGATAATATGGCTTTCCAGATCACAGGCTGAAGGGTATAGGATCAATGAATCACAGACACATCAATTAGAATAAAAAACTTGTATGAACACTCTTGACCTCTATAAATGCAGTGCCCTTCGCTAATATTGGCACCGTTGGTAAATATGAGCAAAGAAGGCTGTGAAAAATTGTCTTTATTGTTTAACCTTTTGATCTTTGGTTAAAAAAATAAATCGCAAAAATTCTCTGCTCTAATGGATATCAAAGAATTGCAAACAAAACACAGGTTTATCCAAAATAAATCTTTGTTAAATATAGGTGTGCAACAATTATTGGCATCCTTTTAGTCAGTACTTTGCGCTACCTCACTTTGCCAAGATAACAGCTCTGAGTCTTCGCTATAATACCTGATGAGGTTGGAGAATACATGGCAAGGGATCTGAGACCATTCGTCCATACAGAATCTCTCTGGATCCTTCAAAATTTCGAGGTTCATGCTGGTGGACTCTCCTCTTCAGTTCACCCCACAGGTTTTCTATGGGTTTCAAGTCAGGGGACTAGGATGGCCATTGCAGGACTTTGATTTTGTGGTCAGTAAACCATTTTTGTGTTTATATTGATGTATGTTTTGGATTTTTCATTGTCCTGCTGGAAGATCCAACCATGGCCACAAATTTTAATCTATTTGGCAGAGGCAGTCAGATTTTCATTGAATATCTGTTGATATTTGATAGTCCATGATGCCATGTATCCTAACACAATGTTCAGGTCCTCTGGCAGAAAAACATTAAACAGCCACCTCCACATTTAACCGTCGGCATGAGGTACTTTTCCATATAGCTTCCTCTCTGTGTGCACCAAAACCACCTCTGGTGTTTATTGGTTATTAAACTACTACTACTAAAGCTATTTTGGTTTCATCTGACCAAAGAACTTGATCCCATTTGAAGTTCCAGTAGTGTCTGGAAAACTGAAGACGAATGAGTTTGTTTTTGGATGAGAGTAGAGACTTTTTTTCTTGAAACCCTTCCAAACAACTTGTGATGATTTAGGTGACTTCAGATTGTAGTTCTGGAGACTTTCTGACCCCAAGACGCAACTAACTTCTGTAATTCTCTAGCTGTGATGCTTGGGGATTTTTTTGTCCACTCGAACCTTCCTTTCTACAGTGCATTAAGACATTATAGACACACTTCCAATTCCAGGTTGATTCATAACATTTCCAGTTGACTGGAACTTCTTATTATTGCCCTATATATTTCACTATATTACTGCCATACATTGCAATTATGCCATTATTAGTGTAGGTCACTGTATACTCAGTAAAATATATACATTCATATTATATACAGTGCCTTGCGAAAGTATTCGGCCCCCTTGAACTGTTCGACCTTTTGCCACATTTCAGGCCTCAAACATAAAGATATAAAACTGTAATTTTTTGTGAAGAATCAACAACAGGTGGGACACAATCATGAAGTGGAACCAAATTTATTGGATATTTCAAACTTTTTCAACAAATAAAAAACTGAAAAATTGGGCGAGCGAGTTGATTATTCACAAAAAATTACAGTTTTATATCTTTATGTTTGAGGCCTGAAATGTGCAAAAGGTCGAACAGTTCAAGGGGGCCGAATACTTTCGCAAGGCACTGTATTTATATTGTAGAGAGTGTATTTTAAAGATAATTTTGTAAAATCCAAATAAGCTTTACAGATCTTTATTGGAAAGGGTTTAAAAGATGTTTATCATGCTTGTTCAATGAACCATAAACAATTATTTCACCTGCACCTGTGGAACAATCCTTAAGACATGAACAGTTTACAGGCGGTAGGCAATTAAGCTCACAGTTATAATAACTTAGGACACTAATGAGACCTTTCTACTGACTCTGAAAAACACCAGATGAAACATGCCTAGGGTTCCTACTCACCTGCGTGAACATGCCATAGACCTGCTGCAGGGAGACATGAGGACTGCAGATGGGTACAGAGCAATAAACTGCAATGACTGTAATGTAAGACAACTAAGACAGTGCTACAGGGAGACCGGAAGGACAGCTGATCGTCCTTGCGGTGGAAAATTACATGTGACCATGTCTTCCCCCATATGTGACCGAGAACTTGCAGATGCCTTGGTAGAAGAGTGGAGTAACATCTCACAGCAAGAATTGACAAATCTGGTGCAGTCCAAGAGGATGAGATGCGCTGTAATACTTAAAGCATCTGGTGGCCACCAGATACTGACTGTTACCATTGGTGTGTGAATGTGATCTCATTAGTAAGTCGCTTGTAAATGTAAAAATGATATTTCTGTAAAGCTGCTTTGAGACAATGTACCATTGTAAAAAAGCGCTATACAAATTGATAATTATTATTATTATTATTATTATTATTTTTAATATTGACCCCCCCCTTTGTTCAGGGTCTCAGTATTCCACCTCTGTTCATCAAATGTCTGTGAAACTTGTTCAGTTCATGTCTCAGTTGTTGATTCGTTTTATGTTAATACTAATATTAACACATGTTAAGAATTTTGCTGGAAATAAAAGCCACTGAATGTGAGAGGATGTTTCTTTTTTTGCTGAGTGTGTATGGGGGGGGTCCATCGAACTTGGCGGGAGGATATGCAAGTGAATGTAACGTTAATGGTCAAAAACTGGAACTGACGTTAGATTAGCCTACTTCGTCGGTGTGCAAATATCAACAGTTAATTGACGTTCTTAAGAACAAACCAAGCCATGGCATGATGCCTTCTATACTAAGCTAAGGTTACCTACTATTTAGGTATCTAGTTAATAACTGTCTGGGGGGAGGGGGGGGGGAGCTGACTTAACAGACTGAGCTGCTAAAATATATCAACAAAGTTGCATTGAGTATGGGCGCAACCAAGTGTACATTTGGTGGGGGCACACACCTATTTTCCTCAACAATTGGAAATATATTAAAAATGAATAGTCATAAATAAATAGAATAGATGAAGAAAAGACAGATCCGTTGGCAGAGTTATTTAAAGGGGGACATATATAAAATATTTTGCACTGTTCATTAGGGGGCACAGATTGGTATTTCCTCAACATTGCCGACCCCCCCCCCCAAAGATTGCGTGTTTACGTCCATGTGTCAGCCTAAAGACACATAAGCTGAGTTTTATTTGTAGACATTAGACACATCTGAGTCAAAACTGTCCTCCTCTCTTACAGAGCAGTGTTCAAGTTCTACATTTATAAAGTCTGGAAATGCATGTAACCCAACACGCTGTCTGCCATACTGGGCTCCAGCCACCATCAACACCTCTGCTGCAACTGTCCCAACACCTGACTTCTCATGTGACTGGAGTTCCAGCAGGCCTTCTGCCATGTACTGTCCCAGGCTGGCAAGGTTAAATCCTTCAGCGTCACCTCTCATGGGTATCATAATATTCTATCGTCTGACCAATTGGCATTCTGAAAATGGAAAGAATAATGATAGCCGTTTCTCAGGAGATCAGTCTCCGATAAGTATTGATCAATTATATCACATCATCAGGTTTTGTTTTTAAAAACCTATTGAAGGCTCATATGCATGCATGGATAGAGAGCTAAACAAACAGTATCTCAGCTCTGATGTCAGCTTTGGTGCAAAGCGTTTTTGTACCTTTTATGGTGCAAACCTTCTGGATAAAAGCTTTGTGCTATTGCTGTTTCATTGATGAATGCTATAGCACTCCAACTAAAAGAAAATTGAATGGCGCTGACATGAGAGTGGAAAAAGAAAGGACGGCTCTGGGTGGAATTAGGACGGTCGGTTCACGGATGATGGGTTTATTTTAGCACGGTAAGCTGGCTTGCACCTTCTGAAAGAGACAAACTCTATAGAATGGGTCATCTCAACTCACTGCTGCTGCTCTTTTCTTATATGTTTTACACTGTTTGACTTGACAGAGTGGCCTAAATTATTTCTTCTGAAGTCTAGCAGCAGGAAGAATCTCCTGTCTTCGCCATTAAATATTCTCAGCAAATTGCTTTTAACATGTCAACCCATCAGGGTGGGCACACGTCAGCTTCAGAGAAAAAGACGACTCACCTGACGGAACACCTCTGTGGCATTGGCAGCATATATAATATGGGTGGCTGTGGCTCAGTCGGTAGAGTGGGTTGTCCACTAATCCACTAATCGTGGGGTTGGTGGTTCGAATCCCGGCCCGGGTGATCCCATGCCGAAGTGTCCTTGGGCAAGACACTGAACCCTAAGTTGCCCCCGATGGTAAGCTAGCACCTTGCATGCAGCTCTGCTACCATTGGTGTGTGAGTGTGCTCTCATTTGTAAGTCGCTTTGGATAAAAGCATCTGCTAAATGAATAAATGTAAATGTAATCCACTAATCGTAGGGTTGGCGGTTCGATTCCCGGCCCGGGTGATCCCATGCCGAAGTGTCCTTGGGCAAGACACTGAACCCTAAGTTGCCCCCAATGGAAAGCTAGCACCTTGCATGGAAGCTCTGTTACCATTGGTCTGTGTGTGAATGGGTGAATGAGACGCTATATAAGCGCGCCATTTACCATTTATATGAAATTTGTTTTGTAGCTCTTTCACCTGTGTTGTCACTGTGCATCTCTTGAATGCACAAATCACATCGCAAAATAGTCTTTTTTTGTTTGTATTATGTGTTATGAAATAGTTGTGGTGGTACATTGGTGAAGCAAATAGCATTACTGCCTCACAACTTCAGTGTCTCCTGTTCGAAACCGAGCTTAGGTTACAACCTGTGTGGAGTTTCACAGGTTCTCCTCAAGTCTGCATTGGTTTCCTCAAGGTTCTCTGTTTTCCTGCCACCTCCCAAAAAAAAAACATTTACTGAAGCGGTTACTGAAGATGAATGAATAAATAAGAGTGTTGATGAGAGAGCTAACATTTAAGAAAGTTATACCTAATGTTAGTGACAAATATAAATACATGATTGCAGCATTTTTTTTTTTTTTTTTTTTGCACAGCATAACTTCTAAACACCTCTAAAGCTGAAGCAAATGCTTGGTCTGCTGAGCTGAATACTACTTAAGCTTAACTTGCGGTAGGCCTGCCTTATTGAGCTGATTAACAGGTGGAAAGCTGTGAAAATGAAAAAGTATTTGGCCTGGAATGAATTTTCAAATCCACTTTTAATTTGTCAGTGCATGTATAATGGAAAATCATTTTGCCTGCTTTCTGTCATGCTGGCTTTAATAATGAACTTTCAGACACTTTACTGGGGTGTGCAAATATATAGAAGATAAATGGCATTCGAGTTATCTTTTCTGACACCATTCATGCATAATTATACAAACCCCATCATACAGCTCGGGAAATGCAGTTTAATTTTCCAGGTTGCGTTTTCATTTAAGATAGCTACTTATAAAGTGTCAAAATCTTTATGCAAATTGAATGTCAATGCTGGTATGCTAAAGGTCCGTAAGAAGTCCCGCTGTGCTATTTTCAGACATGTAATAGCATCAAATAAATGAAGCACTTGCTCAGGACCATTTCTTGGAATTGCTGCCTGTTACTAGTAAGTACATTGTGCTGTATTCTCCATATTGATCTCCTTTTCACTCCATAGTACCCTTTTTCTGGCTCCTGTCTTTTACAAGGCTTGATATTTTTTAAAACCATAATTAAATGTCTTAAATATTTTAGAAAGAGCACAAGAGTAAAAGATGTATTTTTTGAGTGCCTTAAAAAACCTCAGTTTGATCTTTTGTGAGAAGCCGTATATCTACAGAATAAGTGTCAGTCTTTCACACTATCTCTCTCAATCTCTCTCAGTCTCTCAGCTCGCCAAAAGCCCCTCAATGACAGGATCTATTATTAGACTCTGCCTGCCCTTTGAATGAGACAGGAGAGAACGCTAAGATAGCAGTGTGACTGGGTTGGACTTTTTTCTGACATAACATCCAAGACCCTTTCCTGAATTGGGTGCAGCTGGTGGAGAAATGCAGAGACAATGTGGGTGGATGACCTCCTAATAAGAGTTATCATGACTCATGATGTTATGACTCATCTTGCAACTTATATGACTGCATAATTATGCTTCAGATGTTTATTGGACTTTTAGTGATATAAAAACATGTGACACGAATAATAAGTATTATGCTGGGATTTTCGACCGTATGCACTGCTTTGTATAAATATTCACCCTACATGTATTTTTCCACATATTGCAGTGGTACTTTAACCTTTTTTTTTTTTTTTTTTACATAAACAAAAAAACTTTTTTTGATTGCTCCTCGGTCTTCATGATTGTGTTTGTTTATATATGTTATCTAACAAGCTTCTGGGAGCAGGTCCATCTATATTGAGATTATGATATATATCTATATTGATTATGACACTTTAATTGCACGTTAGGATGCCATTCCACTAATTATGTAACATCTGCGGTCATCTGGTGGCATCAGGATTCATTTGGAGGTTTCATAGCAACTGGAGTGTTCCACAAAATGGTTCTAGGGGATAAATACTTATGCAATGTTATTCTAGCTCCTGCAGTAGTGTTTTTACAATGGATGCTTGGAGGTATAATGGTTTACAGAGGATGGATGGATGGATGGATGGCAGATCAAGATAACCTCAAAACTACTGCCTGCTTACCTCCGGGCATCTTCCACCAGTTCACAGTCAAGTCCACAGATCTTTTTGTACTGTTTGTATTGCCACTTTTATCCAGAGTGGCTCACAATTTAGTTGAGCAGGTGAAGTATGAGGTCTTGTTCAAGGACCCAACAGTGGCAGCTTGGCGGTACTGAGATTAGAATCAATGTCAGCCTTCCGATCAGGAGTCCAGAGCACTACCGACTGTGCCATGATATCCAACATGCATTCTTCTACATTCAACAACAAAGAGCATGGTGTAATCAGTTTGAACAGCTGAGAGAGTCAGGGCTTAAGCACCTTGTTCAATGATCTCTAGCTGCTCACTCACTCCAGTCATCCAGTGGGATTTGAAGTGGGAAGTTTCTGTTTGCACACGTGGGTATATAGTCCTGATCTGGAGATGTAATGGTTACCCACTTCTGGACCTGAACGCTCTCATGCAGTCAGCTGGCTCTGCTGTGTGTGTGTGTGTGTGTGTGCGCGCGTGTGTGTGTGCGCGTGTGCGTGTGTCCCCACATAGGCAGTAATTACTATGAGACTATGCACAGGCAAGCACAAATCAATTAAGCTTAATGCTTACCTGACACACTGATGAAATTTTACCTATGGGCACTAATTTGCAAGCCTGTATACACACATACAACATGCATGCTTTTATTTACCCTGTTTATTTTTAAGATTCGTTGCTCAGACTTTCAGAGGTGAAATAAACATATACACATAAGTGAGAAGAAGCTAGGCCATGCTTGCTTTTCGTAGGATATGCAGGACCATCTTTATTTTCTTGTCTATGTTTCTTGTGTGACATGAAACATGAGTGTGTTATTGTAGCACTTTAGCTTGCGATGCCCTTTATTTCAATGCCATACAATACTAATAATCCCACCTCTCTCTCTCTCTCGCTCGCTCGCTCGCTCGCTAAGTGTCTAAAGCTCTTAAGTCACAACTGGGCTTGGTTTGTTTAACAAGCTTGCCATAATGACAGAGCTAGGCAAAATGGGTTTTGATGCCATCTTTCCTTGTGCTATGATTAGATGTCCTTGAAGAATGCAAAATGCCACTGAGTAGCCATGGTAAAATGGACCATGATGGTGTGTCTGCATGTTTGGGATAAGTGTGAAACATTTCTCTTGCGGTTTCTGTTTCTGCGGAATGATTAGTCTGTAATTCAACTTTTCCTTCACTTATTTAGCCCTAATGGCTCATGACACAAAGAAACGAACATGACTAGAACCCTCTTATGTAAGCTCAGACGCCTTTACCAAAGACCTTCAAATTATACCATTAAAATTTTTTTTTTTTTTTTAAATAAATCAGCAACACGGAGTAATGAAGTTTCTTGAATGTTCTTAGTGCAAAATGTGACTCATTTATAGGGCTTTCATTTCAACTCATCATGTAGTCACAACCCTTACACTGCACAGAGTTGGAGGACATAGTGTTCTAGGCAAAGTGTTCTTGTTGCTGGATTAAGATTCCTTCAGCTCTTTGTCATTCCTTCGTGAATGGTTAAGTGCGAGAGAGTAGACACGTAGATTGTATCTGACCTGAATCAGATCTGGACTACTATTTCACATTACACTGTGGGTCAGAAGAGTGCAAATCAGATCTCATTGTTACAGCATGTTTTTTTGACAATGTGTGCACATTGTCCACCTGATGTCCAACCTCGTCCATTATGTAACTGTCCCAGCTCATTAGTTCTGTAAATGCCTTCAAAAGAATGCTGGAAATAGCTGGGTGTTTTCTCCCAGAGTATGGCTTTCAGGTTGTCCCTTATGCCCACCAGCATTAAACTCTCACTTTCCAACCTGTTAGTAGACACTAAAGCACTCAAGGTCAGCAGAAACCATGCATTACCTCCTCAATGGCATCACTCATTCCAGTTTAAATCAAACACCCCAATAATCACCTTATATAAAATTGCAATTTAAAGTAATACTGCAATCGACTTTAGTCATTTTCTAATGTGTTTACATGGAAACCGAGTCCCATCATCATGAAATCCTGCCTTCTGTGGATGCCCTTTGTGGAGCAGAGACAGGAATTGAGTGTGATGGATGCTTTGCCTGGTTTGATGGAAACTGCCACCCGCTTAGCTTATTCTGCATCACATTTATGCAATGCTCTTGACTAGTCTGAAAGTGTAAAATCTACATTGATAACCTCATAGCATAGCACATAATCTCCTAAGGAGAAAACAATGAATGATAGTTTTTGCTATTGTGGATGGCTAATTCGCCTTATAAAAATGTGAGCTCTGTTTGCAGTGAAAACATGCTTATTATTGAGATGCAGAAGCTGCAATCCATACCAGATCCCCTCTCTCTCTCTCTCTCTCTCTCTCTCTCTGCGCTGACTGTAAATTATAGATTGAAGGAGTCGAAGTACTGTCTTCCATACTAATGCAATACCCTAGTGCCTGCCTAGAGTTGTCAAGATCTCCTTCATATTGATAGATCTGTGACAGGGTAGCCTGTCCACACTACCACCACCACTACAGTATACACTCAATACATTTCTCTTGTCCCTGTTTCTTCTCTCAGTTTGCCCTTGGAGAAAGAGATATTAATGGGGTTGTCGGTTAGTATTACAACCTCAGTGAACCAAATATTTAAGCCTGATGCTCGACAACTCATACAGTGTATACTGTTGTGTTTATTCCTGCTTGTTTAGGATTCTGCTTACTCTGCATCATTGATTAAAATTAAGCATTTGTGGAGATATGGACTATAGGACCGTAGAATGCATATTTACCACTATGAATTTCTCAAGAAAAACATAGTTCACAAGAGAACTATGAAAAATAGAAACGAAAAAATGAATGCTTCCCATAAACTATGTGGGAATAGTTGTGGCATGGCGGGGCGGGGCGGCTGTGGCTCAGGTGGTAGAGCGGGTTGTCCACTAATCCAGTAATCGTAGGGTCGGCGTTTCGATTCCCAGCCCGTGTGACTCCACAAGCCGAAGTGTCCATGGGCAAGACACTGAACCCCATTTTGCTCCTGATGGCAAGTTAGCGCCTTGCATGGCAGCTCTGCTCTACCATTGGTGTGTGTGTGTGTGTGTGAATGGGTGAATGAGACACAGTGTAAAGCGCTTTGGATAAAAGCGCTATATAAGTGCGCCATTTACCATTTATGTAATTATTGTTATATTGTATTTGAAAATCTTTGTTTTGCCCCAAATTGAAATAAGAGGCCAGCGTCTCTCTGACCACTTGGACACCATGTTGTCAGTCGAGCATGATCATATGATCATATCATCATGTCATGCAGCCATCCAGTTTTGTAGAAAAGAGAACATGGATCAATAAGGTCACATGTTGATGATGGAGTCCTGCAGTATTTTAGAGACGATTACATAGCTTGAAAATCTCTAAAAGGCACATGATATTCCTGCATTCTGTTTGTGTTATAACTGACAATACTTTCAATGTTTGTCTCAGTTTGCCAGGATCATAAAGTTTGTTCTGTGCATCTGAGAAATGTCTCTCTATAAGCAAAGTGCCTGCCAAATTGTGTGTAATAAAAGGAAATCTCATTGGGATGTTAGTTACAGGATCTGCAGGTGGATTCTTGGGCTCCCCAGTGGGTTTCACTACTCAAAAACAATTTATATAGATAGATTGGTTGCATCACCACTGGGAGATGAAGCTGAGTCTCACGCTGCTCAGGTAGCTGCTGTGCTGGAGAGTAATTGAGATGTGTTATTTCCACCAGATAGCTGAGAATGGAAAAAGACCCCTGAGTGAGAAATGAGTCATGTTTCAGATTATACAAAACAGATATGCTGACAGATCAACCTTTTTTTTTTGGTTTGTAATCGAGTTGTAATGAGTTCATCCATTTTGTGCTCGAATATGATTTAATAATAATAATTTATCAATTTGTATAGCGCTTTTTTACAATGGTACATTGTCTCAAAGCAGCTTTACAGAAATATCATTTTTACATTTACAAGCGACTTACTAATGAGAGCACATTCACACACCAATGGTAGCAGAGCTGCATGCAAGGTGCTAGCTTGCCATTGGGGGCAACTTAGGGTTCAGTGTCTTGCCCAAGGATTTATATGATACGTTTTTTACTCGGACTGTGAAGTCAGACTGTGCAGAGTAAAATATCCTGAATTTTCTCTAGGATTAGACTGGCTCCAGTAACAAGACCTTCAGATTTGACTATAGAAACGATAGCATATTAGAACGAGCGCATTAATATACATTTGCGGCTGGTACTATCATCAGAGCTGATGTTATAGAAAAGTAATCAATGCATTCTGAGCAGAAATTGAGAGTGCAACAGTGCAATGGTATAAAAGGTTCTAAAGCATTTGCTCAATTGTTTTGAGGTCCTTTACTTAGTGTAGACCTTTCCAGTGGTGTTTAACTCCGCACCAAGCCAACTATAGTCAACTAACTCTTATAAAGCTTCATTAGCCACAGAGTGCATGTGAGAAACCTGGCCAAAGTGTGTCCCTGGAGAGGAAAAGACACACGTGTTCAGATCTCCACATCATATCCATGTGGATTTGGTTGACCTGATTTTCAAGCGGGTTAAGAGGTTTAATGAGTGTATGCATGCTTTCACGTGTAGAGTATTTATTTAGAGGATTGTTCCTCTGCAGGTTTTTTACTGCTTTGTCTGTGAACAATCCGTCCAAACGCGCTAATGCCTCTGATTGTTCTGAGCCCAGCCAAGGGACTTTGGCTGATGTGAAGTAAAGACCAATTTGATCAGGAAATGTTCTCAAAGAGTTGCAGTGTTTTACCTTATCAGGACATCATGAATTCAAATCCCACTGATGCGACATCAGTCTGTGTACAGCTATAGTTCGTGGGAATTTGAGGTAAACTGTACATTGGAGAAGTTCTAGGAGGAACTGCATAAAATTGCAAATTTAAAAACTGGGAGACAGAGAGCGAGAGAGAGACAGAGAGAGGCACAGAGAGGCACGTCCGCCTCACACCTCCAGGGTCTGGGGTTCGAGTCCCGCCAGGGCCATGTGTGTGCGGAGTTTGC
>JAFFST010053074.1:0-10411 GCA_022414735.1 Noturus placidus
ACACACACACACACATCTAAACACTAACACACACGTCTAAACACTAACAAACACGTCTAAACACTAGCACACACACACACATCTAAACACTAACACATACGTCTAAACACTAACAAACAGGTCTAAACACTAGCACACACTTCGAAACACTAGTACACACTTCTAAACACTCATACACACGTCTAAACACTTACACACAGACATCTAAACACTTACAGCACACACTTCTAAACACTAGCACACACGTCTAAACACTAGCACACACGTCTAAACACTAGCACACAGGTCTAAACACTAGCACACATGGCTAAACACTAACACACACATCTAAACACTAGCACACACGTCGAAACACTAACACACACGTCTAAACACTACCACACAAGTCTAAACACTAACAAACACGTCTAAACACTAGCACACACTTCTAAACAATAGCACACACTTCTAAACAATAGCACACACTTCTAAACACGAGCACACACGGCTAAACACTAGCACACACCTCTAAACACTAGCACACACGTCTAAAAACTCGCACACACTTCTAAACACTAAAACACACCTCTAAACACTAGCACACACGTCTAAACACTAATACACTTCTAAACACTAACACACATGTCTAAACACTAGCACACACTTTAAAACTAACACACACTTCTAAACACTAACACACACACTTCTAAACACTAGCACACACGGCTAAACACTAGCACACACGTCTAAACACTAGCACACACTTCTAAAAACTAACACACACACACACATCTAAACACTAACACACATGTCTAAACACTATCACACACGTCTAACACTACCACACACGTCTAAGCACTAGCACGCACTTCTAAACACTAGCACACTCGTCTAAACACTAACACACTCGTTGAAACACTAGCACACACTTCTAAACATTAGCACACACACTTCTAAACACTAGCACAGACTTCTAAACACTAACACACACACACTTCTAAACACTAGCACACACGGCTAAATACTAGCACACACTTCTAAACACTAAGACACACGTCTAAACACTAGCACACACGTCTAAACACTAGCACACATGTCTAAACATTAGCACGCACTTCTAAACACTAGCACAAACTTCTAAACACTAAGACACACTTCTAAACACTAGTACACATGCCTAAACACTAGCACACATGTCTAAACACTACCACACACTTCTAAACACTAGCACACACGGCTAAACACTAGTACACACTTCTAAACACTCATACACACGTCTAAACACTTACACACAGACATCTAAACACTTACACACACACATCTAAACACTAGCACACACTTCTAAACACTAACACACACTTCTAAACACTAACACACACCTCTAAACACTAGCCCACACATCTAAACACTAGCCCACACGTCTAAACACTAGCACACACTTCTAAACACTAGCACACACTTCTAAACACTAGCACACACTTCTAAACACTAGCACATAATTCTAAACACTAATACAAATGTCTAAACACTAGCACACACGTCTAAACACTAGCACACACGTCTTAACACTAGCACACACCTCTAAACACTAGTACACATGTCTAAAAACTCGCACACACTTCTAAACAGTAGCACACACGTCTAAACACTAGTACACACATCTAAACACTAGCACACATGTCTAAACACTAGCACACAATTCTAAACACTACCACACACGTCTAAACACTAGCACACATGTTTAAACACTAGCACACACTTCTAAACACTAACACACACTTCTAAACACTAGCACACAATTCTAAACACTAACACACACACATCTAAACACTAGCACACATGTCTAAACACTAGCACACACTTCTAAACACTAACACACACACACTTCTAAACACTAGCACACACGTCTAAACACTAGCACACATGTCTAAACACTAGCACGCACTTCTAAACACTAGCACAGACTTCTAAACACTAACACACACACACTTCTAAACACTAGCACACACGGCTAAATACTAGCACACACTTCTAAACACTAAGACACACTTGTAAACACTAGCACACACGTCTAAACACTAGCACACATGTCTAAACACTAGCACACACTTCTAAACACTAAAACACACACACTTCTAAACACTAGAACACACGGGTAAACACTAGAACACACGGCTAAACACTAACACACACTTCTAAACACTAACACACACACATATCTAAACACTAACACACACGTCTAAACACTAGCACACACTTTTAAACACTAACACACACACTTCTAAACACTAGCACACACGGCTAAACACTAGAACACACTTCCAAACACTAGCACACACTTCTAAACACTAAGACACACTTCTAAACACTAGCACACACATCTAAACACTAGCACACATGTCTAAACACTACCACACACTTCTAAACACTAGCACGCACTTCTAAACACTAGCACAGACTTCTAAACACTAACACACACACACTTCTAAACACTAGCACACACGGCTAAATACTAGCACACACTTCTAAACACTAACACACACACACACATCTAAACACTAACACACACGTCTAAACACTAACAAACACGTCTAAACACTAGCACACACACACACATCTAAACACTAACACATACGTCTAAACACTAACAAACAGGTCTAAACACTAGCACACACTTCGAAACACTAGTACACACTTCTAAACACTCATACACACGTCTAAACACTTACACACAGACATCTAAACACTTACACACACACATCTAAACACTAGCACGCACTTCTAAACACTAGCACACTCGTCTAAACACTAACACACTCGTTGAAACACTAGCACACACTTCTAAACATTAGCACACACACTTCTAAACACTAGCACACACGTCTAAACACTAGCACACACTTCTAAACACTAGCACACACGTCTAAACACTAGCACACACGTCTAAACACTAGCACACACTTCTAAACACTAGCACAGACTTCTAAACACTAACACACACACACTTCTAAACACTAGCACACACGTCTAAACACTAGCACACACTTCTAAACACTAGCACACACGTCTAAACACTAACACACACGTCTAAACACTAGCACACATGTCTAAACACTAGCACACACTTCTAAACACTAACACACACACACTTCTAAACACTAGCACACACGGCTAAACACTAGCACACATGTCTAAACACTAGCACGCACTTCTAAACACTAGCACAGACTTCTAAACACTAACACACACACATATCTAAACACTAACACACACGTCTAAACACTAGCACACACTTTTAAACACTAGCACAAACAGCTAAACACTAGCACACATTTCTACACACTAGCACAAACAGCTAAACACTAGCACACACGTCTAAACACTAATACAGATGTCTAAACTCTAGCACACACTTTGAAACTAACACACACTTCTAAACAATAGCACACACTTCTAAACACTAGCACACACATCTAAACACTAGCACACAATTCTAAACACTAACACACACATCTAAACACCAACACACACACACATCTAAACACTAACACACACTTGTAAACACTAGCACACACGTCTAAACACTAGCACACATGTCTAAACACTACCACACACTTCTAAACACTAGCACACACGGCTAAACACTAGCACACACGTCTAAACACTAACACACACACACATCTAAACACTAACACACATGTCTAAACACTAACAAACATGTCTAAACACTAGCACACACACACACACATCTAAACACTAACACACACATCTAAACACTAACAAACACGTCTAAACACTAGCACACACTTCTAAACACTAGCACACACTTCTAAACACTAGCACACACTTCTAAAAACTCGCACACACTTCTAAACACTAAAACACACCTCTAAACACTAGCACACACGTCTAAACACTAATACACTTCTAAACACTAACACACATGTCTAAACACTAGCACACATGTCTAAACACTAGCACACACTTCTAAACACTAGCACACACTTCTAAACACTAACACAGACACTTCTAAACACTAGCACACACACTTCTAAACACTAGAACACACGGGTAAACACTAGCACACACTTCTAAACAATAGCACACACTTCTAAACACTAGCACACACTTCTAAACACTAGCACACACTTCTAAACACTAGCACACACGTCTAAACACTACCACACAAGTCTAAACACTAACAAAAACGTCTAAACACTAGCACACACTTCTAAACAATAGCACACACTTCTAAACAATAGCACACACTTCTAAACACTAGCACACATGTCTAAACACAAGTCTAAACACTAACAAACATGTCTAAACACTAGCACACACTTCTAAACAATAGCACACACTTCTAAACAATAGCACACACTTCTAAACACTAACACACACACACTTCTAAACACTAGCACACACGGCTAAACACTAGCACGCACTTCTAAACACTAGCACACTCGTCTAAACACTAACACACTCGTTGAAACACTAGCACACACTTCTAAACATTAGCACACACACTTCTAAACACTAACACACACGTCTAAACACTAGAACACACGGCTAAACACTAGCACACACTTCTAAACACTAACACACACACACATCTAAACACTAACACACACGTCTAAACACTAGCACACACGTCTAACACTACCACACACGTCTAAACACTAGCACGCACTTCTAAACACTAGCACACTCGTCTAAACACTAACACACTCGTTGAAACACTAGCACACACTTCTAAACATTAGCACACACACTTCTAAACGCTAGCACACACGTCTAAACACTAGCACACACGTCTAAACACTAGCACACACTTCTAAACACTAACACACACACACTTCTAAACACTAGCACACACGGCTAAACACTAGAACACACTTCCAAACACTAGCACACACTTCTAAACACTAAGACACACTTCTAAACACTAGCACACACGTCTAAACACTAGCACGCACTTCTAAACACTAGCACAGACTTCTAAACACTAACACACACACTTCTAAACACTAGCACACACGGCTAAACACTAGCACACACGTCTAAACACTAGCACACACGTCTAAACACTACCACACACTTCTAAACACTAACACACACACACAGATCAGTACCACACACTTCTAAACACTAGCACACACGTCTAAACACTACAACATACATTTAATCACTAATACACACTTCTAAACACTAACACACACTCTAATACACACAGTAACACAAATTCTAACACAAACACTAACACACACACTCTAACACTCGAACACACTCTAACACTCTAACACACACTAACACTCTAACCCACTCCAACAATCTAACACTCTAACAAACACTCTAATACACACTCTAATACACACTCTAACACACACTCTAACACACACTCTAACACACACTGTAACACAAACTCTAACACAAACTCTAACACACACTCTAACACTCTAACTAACAGTCTAACACACACTGTAACACTCTAACACTCTAACTAACACTCTAACTAGCACTCTACCACACACTTTAACACTCAAATACACACTCTAACTAACACTCTAACACAAACTCTAACACACACTCTAACACTCGAACACACACGCTAACACACGCGCTAATGCACACTCTAACACACACTCTAACACACACTCTAACACTAACTAAGACTCTAACTAACACTCGAACACACACTCGAACACATACTCTAACTAACACTCTAACACACACTAACACTCTAACTAACACTCTAACCAACACTCTAATACACACTAACACTCTAGCACTCTAACACGGACTCTAACACTGTGTGTGTATGTGTGTGTGTAACACTCTATCACACACTCTAACACTCTAACACACACTAACACTCTAACTAACACTCTAACACACACTAACACTCTAACTTACACTCTAAAACTCTAACACACACTAACATTCTATCTAACACACTAACACTCTAACTAACTAACACTCTAACTAACACTCTAACACACACCAACACTCTAACTAACTAACTAACTAACTAACACTCTAACACTCTAACTAACACTCTACCACACACTCTACCACACACTCTAACACACACTCTAACACACACTCTAACACACACTGTAAAACTCTAATACACACTCTAACTAACACTCTAACTAACACTCTAACACACACACACACTAACACTCTAACACTCTAACTAACACTCTAACACATACTAACACTCTAACACTAACTAACACACACACTCTAACAAACACTGTAATACTCTAATACACACTCTAACTAACACTCTAACACACTAACACTCTAACACACACTCTAACTAACACTCTAACACACACTAACACTTTAACACACACTCTAACTAACACTCTAACACAGACTCTAACTGACACTCTAACTAACACTCTAACACACACTGTAACACTAACACTCTAACACACACTTTAACATTAATAAACACTCTAACACACACACTAACACTCTAACTAACACTCGAACACACACTCGAACACACACTCTAACACTCTAACTAACACTCTAACACACACTCTAACACACACTCTAACACACACTCTAACACTCTAACACTCGAACACACACTCGAACACACACTCTAACACTCTAACTAACACTCTAAAAACACTCTAAAAACACTCTAACACACACTGTAACACTAATACACACACTAATACACACTCTAACTAGCACTCTAACACTAACACACACTGTAACACTCTAACTAAAACAGACTAACACTAACACGGACTCTAGCTAACACTCTAACACACATTGTAACACTAATACACACTCTAACTACCACTCTAACACTAACACACACTGTAACACTCTAACACTAACACACACTCTAACACTCTAACTAAGACTCTAACACACACTCTAACACGCACTCTAACACACACTCTAAGACTCACTCTAAGACACACTCTAACACTCTAACTAATACTCTAACACACACTCTAACACTAACACAGACTGTAACACTAATACACACTCTAACTAACACTAACACACACTGTAACATTCTAATACACACTCTAACTAACACACACTGTAACACACACTCTAAAACTCACTCTAAGACACACTCTAACACATACTAACACTCTAACACACTCTAACACACACACACTAACACTCTAACACTCTAACACACACTCTAACACTAACACACACTGTAACACTCTAACACTCTAACAGACACTCTAACACATACTGTAACACTCTAACAGACACTCTAACACACACTGGGACACTCTAACAGACACTCTAACACACACTCTAAGGCTCACTCTAAGACACACTCTAACACACACTAACACTCCAACACACTAACTCTCTAACACACACTCTAACTAACACTCTAACACACACTAACACTCTAACACACACTAACACTCTAATACACACCAACACTCTAACTAACACTCTAACACGGACTCTAATTAACTGTGTGTGTTTGTGTGTGTGTGTGTGTGTGTGTGTGTTTATATAAGTGTGTGTGTGTGTGTGTGTATATATATATATGTTTGTGTGTGTGTGTGTGTATATACATGTGTGTGTGTGTGTGTGTGTGTGTGTGTGTGTATATATACATGCGTGTGTGTGTGTGTGTGTGTGTATATATATACATGCGTGCGTGTGTGTGTGTGTGTGTATATATATACCGTACATGCGTGTGTGTGTGTGTGTGTGTTTGAGTGTGCACTCCCACCCTCCCTCTCCTGAACAGAGCTGCTCTTGTGCCTTCATAAACTTACACTCAGGTCTTTTTCCCCTCAATGCACACATTTCAGCACAAAGCCGCCATTTTCCAGGAGTTTACAGCAGAAAGGGTCCGAGTGATTGATCACGTGACAACAATCATCCGAGTTTAACTATTAGGCTATATATACTACTACTACTACTACTACTACTACTACTACTACTAATAATAATAATAATAATAATAATAATAATTTAATAATAATAATAATAATAATTATTATTATTATTATTATTATAACAATAATTAGAAATAATAACAAATAAACAATAAACATGGTGCTCATGCGACCATTTGTACACAAATTAGTGTGTGTGTGTGTGTGTGTCTCTGTGTGTGTGTGTGTGTGTGTGTGTGTGTGTGTGCTCGAGCGCATGTTTTCCATCGCCCCTATTTGTCCCTGTTTATAGTCACGCTCCGCTTAGCAATAATTTGCCCCTAATTCCCTCATGCCATAACACACACACACACACACACACTCTCTCTCTCACACACACACAGATTGTCAGGAGTAATACTGCTGTAACTCAACATCTTTACAGCACCACAGTTTACACTCCGGTGTGCATGAACCGGTTATATGGCGACATTAAACGCGCACAGTAATGTCCTCGTGCCCCCGCGTGCCGTTTCATAGGACACACAGCAGATAAACACGGTTTCTGGGAAGAGAACAAGTTTGTCCCGTCACTATTATGTGACGTCATCATGCGGAGTATATAGAGTTAAACTAACAATGCGGAATATAATTATTCTGAACTCTTCGTGTTCATTTCATTGTAATGATAGTAATTATATAGTGTTAATGATAAACACTCAGACCCGCGGATGTGTGTGTAGAGGAGGTGAGGGGATCTCAGCTGGAGTGGGACACTTATCCTGATCACCAGCATACAGCCGTCATGATTAATTACACACTTAATATCTGGGTTACTATCTCGATCACATTACTTCAATTCGGTTAAATCCGTGGCAGTGTGATCAGCTTTTCCCAATCAATTAATAACAATACTAAATAAATAAGCTCGTAAGAAATAATAATAAACAATATATATCCGAGCGTTTCAGTTATCAGGTGTCTGATAACACAAGCTCGACTCATAAACAAACAAACAAACACAAATAAATAAATAAACAAATAAATAAATAAATAAATATATGCGCAACTTTTAATTTATGGAAAGTTTTAAAAGCTACAAGTGCACTGCTCTCTCATGATTTATTTATATTTCATTTTGTATCCTCATTCGATTTGTCCATAAAGTTTGTTTGCTAGTTTGAGAGTTTGAGTCAAGTTTCTAATCTCTAATTAGAGGCAATAATCATCATCATCATGAACAACAACAACAATAATAATAATAATAATAATAATAATAATAATAATAACGACTATAGTAATAATAATAATAATAATAATAATAATAATAATAATAATAATAATAATAATATAACGATAGAATAATTATGAAAATAAACATTTTAATAAGACTAAAACTTTTTTCTTTAGAATCACGTGAAAACTTCATACAAATAAAGAAATAAAGATTTTCTTACTTCGTGACGGCGCTGGACCGGAATCACGGCGTGCGCGTGCGTGTGCGCTATCGTCCGCTCACGCACACACTCTCTCTCTTTCTCTCTTTCTCTAGGTCTCTCACTCCCTCTTTCTCTCTCTCTCTCTGAGCGGCTCGCGCTCCTGCGGCTGTCCGGAATGAATGGCTGCTCTGTGTCGCGCGCTCAGCAACTTAAAGAGCCCCGTTGTGTGAGGAGAGAGAGAGCGAGAGAGAGAGAGAAAGTGTGTGTGTGTGTGTGTGTGTGTGTGTGTGTGTGTGTGTGTGAGAGAGAGTGAGAGAGAGAGAGATGATGTAAAAAAAAAGAAAAGTGAACCGCGCACGCGCTGTTGTCTTGTTGCTCAGCTCGGCGCTGAGTGGCTGCTGGTGCAACTCCACAGTAACCAATCACAATTCCTCATTCTGCTGAAAAACACCGAGTAAACGTCCTCAGTGTCGGGGTTTAAATCACACAAACACCCATCACCGCGCAGTTTACACTTCAAATCCGATTGTGGGGAAAATCAACTAACGAATTCTACACACTGTGACGTCATGTTCGCTGTAATCACTTTATTTCAAATAAACGTTCTTATGGCACAGGAATAAGCACTAACACAATCAGTATTAATAACACAATCAGTATTAATAACACAATCAGTACTGAATAACACGATCAGTATTAATAACACAGTAAAAATAACACAATCAGTACTAAATAACACGATCAGTACTAATAACACAATCAGTACTAAATAACACGATCAGTATTAATAACACAATCAGTATTAATAACACAATCAGTATTAATAACACAATCAGTATTAAATAACACAGTATTAATAACACAATCAGTATTAATAACACAATCAGTATTAAATCTCCTGTTTTAAAACCTATACCTCAATTGTTCGGTTTTGTTTTAGTCTGATATAAAGTCTATAATACTAATAAATCATTGAACCTTTATATTATTACTTTATTAAAGCAATAGTTTACTTTATAATTTCATAATTTATATAGCGATTTTTACAATGGTACATTGTCTCAAAGCAGCTTTTACAGAAATATCATTTTTTTTACATTTACAAGCGAC
>JAFFST010053076.1:5893-19157 GCA_022414735.1 Noturus placidus
AAAAAAAAAAAAAAAAAAAAAAAGATCCTTACTGTTTTTCTCTCTGTCCACTAGATGGTACCAGAACTCCATCTATGAAATCGGTTCAATAGAACCCTCTGGCTCTTTATCAGGAGGTTTGGAGAGCATGTTATGTGCATCCTTGGTTCCTTGCAACTGTAACCAAGGGTTACAGGCTTCAGTTTGCTATAAAAAAACCCTTCTTTCAATGGGGTCATAGCATCTGTAGAAAATGGGAATTCAGCTCAGGTGTTAGAAGCAGAAATATCCTCCCTCTTGGAGAAAAGAGCTACAGTATAAGGTGAGTTCCAGTGGGGGAAACTCAGAAGAGCTATTACTCCCGTTATTTTCTAAATCTTCAGAAAGACGGGAGTTTACATTCTATAATGGACCTCTATGCTCTGAACATGCACTTAAGGAAGTACAAATTCAAGATGCTCACAATTTTGGCTCTCATTCCTTCTATCCACTAGGGCGATTGGTTCACTGTGGTCGATCTCAAGGATGCTTACTTCCAAATAAGCATCTACCGTGTGCACAGGAAATATGTCAGGTTTTCCTTTCAGAGCGAAGTGTTCAAATTTGTTACTCTTCAATTTGGGTTCAGCCTAGCTCCACGCATGTTCAGCAGGTGCATAGAGGCAGCGGTATTTCTGCTGAGACACAAGGGTCTCAGAATATCTACTTATCTGGACGTTTATCTGATATGCGCTCATTCATGGGAGTATGCGGAATGGGACACAGAGATGCTCACGTCTCATCTCATAAATCTGGGATTCAGAATCAACTATACCAAAAGCCAGATGATTCCATCTAACAAATGGAGTATCTAGGTTTGCGAATATACCGCACTATACTCTCGGAGAGTAGGATAATGGCGTTTTTTCAGTGACTAACCCAGTTTTGCAACAGAAACCTGGTGTCGTTCAGGACATGTCTCCACCTTATGGGCATGATGGCTTTGTCACTGTCTATGTCACTGCTGGGCTTGCTAAACATGAGAGACTTCTTGGGATGGGCAGCTGCAAGGCCTCTGGGTCTTCATCAGCATCTTGTGTGCAGAGTAAGAATATCCATGGAGTGTGTGATGGCTCTTCATCAGTGGAGAAACCCTTGTGTATTCTAGACAGGGGTCCTGCTGGGGGGCATGTCTCTGAGAAAAGCAGTGACAACAGATGCATCTCTGATGGGCTGTGGACTGTTTTTTCATGGCTGATCGGTAAACGGTCGCTGGACACCCCAGCTTCGCAAACTCCACATAAATCTTTTGCTGTTAATGGCATTCTTTCTGGCCCTGAAACATGTTCTCTTGTTATTGGAAGGGTTTCATATTCTGTTCAGGACAGACAACGACAGTGGAGGGAATGCATTCATTCAATCAAGCTGATTGTCCGGGGCACTGTGCACTTCAGCTCACTGCATGTGACGCATGTCCCGGGAGTCCTGAATGTTGGATCAGATCTTCTTTTAAGGGACAACCCATTATACAAGGAATGGTCGCTCCACCCGCAGGTGGTAGGTCAGATTTGGAAGATCCTCCAAGGTCTCGCAGGCAAACGCAAAGTGTCTGCTGTATTTCTCTCTCAAGGATGAAAATGCACCTTTGGGTGTGGATGCGCTAGCACACCCGTGGCTAAACATGTAGCTGTATGTATTCCCACCACTGAGTCTAATTTCTTCCATCTTTAGTTATATGCCTTGTCAGTTCATCAGGCATGTCTGAATTTTAGTCCAGATGACAGCAAGGTTACATTGCTGCCTAACCATGCTTTCATTCTCAAAGCCAGTGATTCAGCTTATAACTGTTCCACTTTGGAGTTACGTGCCTTTTAACGCCCTCCTTTTTCTTCAGAGGAGGAACGGAAATTGCACACTCTGTGTCCTATACAAGCATTACGCTATTATCTAAACAGGACACAATCGTTCAGGAGGAATGATCAGTTATTCATTTCATGGACCACTCAATGCAATGGTAAGTTGATCTCCTCACAGCGCCTTTCCCATTTTTTTGGTGGACGCAAGTGAATTGGCCTATAAATATATGGGTCTTCATTCCCCGGCAGGCCTGAGAGCTCATTCTACAAGGGGTATGGCTACCTCATGGGCATTGTTCAAGGGATTTTTTTGTCGGAGATATCTGTGCAGTGACAAGCTGGGCTTCCCCTCATACATTTATCAGATTTTACCATCTTGATGTCACTGCCTACTATGGCTCATGCAGTTCTTAAGGTTGGCTCTTTGGAGAATTGCAAGGTTATCTTTATTTCTTGCTGGGTCTTCAGAAATTATGCATTACAGGAGTTGGCTAAATCATTCCCATAGTGAGATACAAAGCGATTGTTTGAAAGAGAATGTTAGATTACATGTGTAACCCCGGTCCTATGAGAACAGAGCGAGGTATCTCACCAAGTTTCCCTACTCACATAACACTGTGGAAGAGCATGCTTAGAATGCCATTTTGTGGATCACAGCTGTATATATAGGAAGGGTGTGAGCTGCTTGTCATGAGCTGTGATTGGTCCATCCTTCAGACACATGTGGAGTAATTGGTGCTTCCATAGTCTATCATGCCTGTAGCGTTTCCCTCAGTGAGATACCTAACAATTGTTTGAAAGAGAATCGGGGTTATGCAAGTAACCTAATGTTTCTCTTTGTTGAATTGGTAATGTATTACCTTTTTCACACTTTTTTTTTAAATTACAGGCAAGTTAGCCAGTATTATAATGTGTGGGTTTATTATTTTGGATGATCGGTATAGATACAGTATATGGTATATAAAGTTACAGTTTACAGTGTAGTTAAATTAATTTGAAGGCAACTACATTCTAGGTCTGTTTTTGATTTCCAGATCAAGAGAGGATTGGAAAAGACTCTACGTATGAGCAAGAGGGAAAAGTAATGTTTGTGATTGATGCTGTATACACCATGGCCCATGCTCTCCATAACATGCACAGAGAACTATGTCCTGCCAAGGTGGGACTTTGTCCCAGAATGGATCCTATCGATGGAAGCCTCCTATTGAAGTACATCCGTGAAGTGAGGATAACAGGTACAGTGTGACTTATACATCTCACCCTGCAATAGCAGTTTTATAATGTGTTATGTACACAGTCATTCAAGGACACCAGTTTGCTACCCTAAATCAATTTGCTAGGTATTTACAATATCCACGTAAATAGTGTCTGCCCAGAAAATAATAAAATGGTCTATCAAATAGCATGCCCCATAGGCAATGCAAGCTATCCATATTTTATTTAGGTAATCCCATTTCTTTCAGTCTGTCAGTGGCAGGGTTATCTACAAGCCTTCTCCTATAATATTGCCTCAATCTTTTAGCTGAATAGGGTCATAAATCTTTCAATGACTCAACCAGTCTTTTTAAAAAGAATAACAGAAAGTCAGCACTGCTGTCCAGGTTGCTGACAGGTTACATACAATGATCCTTGCTTCAGCAGAAATCAGCAAATACCTGGGAAATGGTTATCTCTGGCAAATACACTTAAAGGCTTTGCTCACAACTTTACTTCATTATTTCATTTTGTTATCTTTTAAGTATCAGATAATTGTATAGCCAATCAACACTGACATTTTAGGCATAGTGGAATGTGAAATGCACTATAAGGTAAAAAGTATGTGGCCACCTGACCATCAGAGCTATACTGTATGTGATTGTTGAACTTCCCATTCCACACTATTACCATTAATATGGTGTTGTTCACCCGACTTTGCTCCTAAAACAATAAGTTCCAGTGAAGGGAAAGCTTAATTCTACAGCATGCAAAATCTCTGTTTACAGTTTTCAACATTTGTGGCAACATTTTGTGGAAGACCCACACATGGGTGTGATGGTCAGGTGTATACATTATTTTGACCATATAGTGTATGTGTATATTCCTATCCTTTCCCCACAATATGTTTTCCTAATAAAGGAAAATATTGTGGAAAAGAAGCAATAGCATTATGGAATATACAGAAGTGTTATATTTTTTTCCATGTTCTGAAAATTCTCAACAGAGCACATATACTTGGCCCTTTCGTAATGAGATGTAACATACTCTGTGAATCTGCAGTTACTAATATATCTGTACACCATACATTTCAATGCTTTTATAAATCTCTCTCTCTCTCTCTCTCTCTCTCTCTCTCTCTCACACACACACACACACACACACACACACACACATATACACACACAGAGACTCTCTCAGCCTTCCATGTCTTCCTGCTTTTATGGGTCTTTGAGTGAACCTGGTTAGGGACTTCAATAGGCTGAGACAGGACTGAACAGCCCATCGGTGTTCTATCCATGCAGCAGTCACTCTAGGCGAAGTGAACTCTGCATTAGAGCATAAGTGAACTGCTACAGTAGTTTCTCTGTCTGCATAGCATAGACAATTACCTAAAGTACAACTAGTGCAGATTTTTTCATCCAATGAGTTTATATGATCAGAAAATGTATAAATAAATTTGGTGCAGGGAAGAAGGAAGAGGGAAAACATGTTCATTCATAAATCATGATTTGGTTGTATACTGGTTAAGAATAAATGGAATACACTAAGGTCATTAAATACTGGACATGTGAATCAGAATCAATTTTCAATCAATATGCAGGAGCCAGTAAAGCATGGATTCATCTGCAATTGTATTTTTTTTATTCCTCATGGTCATAATATTGCTTCTTCTTGCATCATAACTGAGGTTGTCTGTTGGAAAATTTCACGAACAACTGTTACTTTGTTTTATCTTGTAAGTCAATGTCAGCAAATCATGCTTCCTAAACAAGTTTTGAAGCCTGGCAGTGCTCAGGGAACTGCATAATTTGAGTTGAAATGTTTATAGATTGGGATATTAGAAAATTACCATGTGGCGCTGGAAGTGTCAGTGTGATTATATGGGCTGCTCAGTGATTACGCCTTTTGAAAGGATTCTTGGCTGGTCAGATAGCCTGCTGTGAAGAAAGCGTTGAGGAATACAGTATGTTCTTCTGACCTCCTGACTTAATCAATTGACTTGATTAGCATTACTCTCAGACTTTCAAATATACTGGGCAGCAGTGTTCTCTTCAGAGTAGCTCTTTACAGACACAAACATAACCACAAGATATTCAAATCACTACCTATTTGTATTAATGGTAAATCAATTACTCAATTAAATTCAAGTTCGGATAGTACTTTTTAAAATAGTCATAGACTATGTTTACACAGACAGCAGTAAGCAAATTGTTGACCTTATTCTGAATAAGACATCATTGTGATTAAGGTGTTTACATTAGTCACTTTTAGAATATTCCTTTCATGTTATAGTTTTACATGTTATAGAACATCGATCGATTAACATCACACGTCATTACGTTCCCACGCCACGCTGCCCGACATTCCCTCCAGAATTTCTTGTATTAACATACAATTCGTCTTCATTATTGAACCATATACAGTTTTAGTTGTTTTTATTTTTAATTTTACAAAAGCTTCAAGTCTAGTTAATTTTTTGTCATGCTGAACATGTTAATAGACGACTGCTTGAAGCCATAGAGTGAGTCCGAAACCGAGCACTTACCTACTATATATTAGCTGAAGTCCATGTATTTTGCTTACTATATATTAGGTAAAAATGCGGTTTTAGATGTAGCGATGCTCTGTTGTTTACCGTCAAACGGTTGAGCACTGCCGTGTGTACGTGTCCTGTCGCAAAATTCAGTGAAAACTCCCACACGACGTTAATAGTGTGATTGAGGTGTGTACATGTCTGTAATGCAACTAAAACAGGAATACTCCACAAGTCTTCAATCGATTTGTGTTTACTTCGAATATGATTTTAGTCGGATTAAGGCAATAAAAAATTGTTGTAAAAATTGCTGTTTACATGGTAGTTTCTTAATCAGCATATTGTCAAAATCGGGTTAATATTGGATTACTGTTGTCTATGTAAACATACTGACTGTCAAGCCAAAGGCAACAGTAGCAATGAAGAAAACTAGTGAGGAACCAAAGTCAAAATGACACTGGACACTGCAATTAAAGTGAAGTCATTAAAGTGAAGTCACTTCTGTATACAGTGATCCCTCGTTTTTCACGGGGGTTACGTTCCAAAAAGAACCCGCGATAGGTGAAATCCGCGAAGTAGAAACCTTTATTTTTTTACAATTATTATACAAAGAAATACTCCATAATACATTGAAAGCAAAGAGCAAAACCTTTTTACAGGCCCAAGCATTTGTTTAACAAATAAAAGTACTGTATAAACGTTTTATTTTCTTTTTTACAAATAACTACTGCACTGTAAAATAATAATTTTAATCATCAATACGAACTGAAGGCTTCAAATTGCGGAGATCAGCCCCGCCCATCGCGACCCGAGGCATTGGATTAGAACGGGAGAAAATAAAAAATTATTATGAAAAAAAATACGAAGTACAGTAGGAAAACTAGTGACACACGTGTATTTCACTGCTCTTCTGACTGAGCCGCTGCGTCCTGACTGAGCCGCTGCGTCCTGACTGAGCCACTGCGTCCTGACTCTGCCCTGCGTCCTGACTGAGCCGCTGCACGCTGACTCCGCGCTGCAGCGGTTTTTTCTTCTAAAGCCCGCGGTGCAGGTGTGTGTTTTCGACATTCTGGGCATTTAGAGAAACTTGAAATTGTAAGAGAATTTGCAAACTTAAATGTGGAGAGCTGTTTTACGGACGTGTATAAACCGCAACGTTATTGACACACAGGTAGAGAAGAAGCGGAGAGACTGTTTAGCCAATCAGAATGCAGAACACAATGCGCGATGCAAATCGGCGAAGCAGCGAAACCGCGAAAGGTGAACCGCGATACAGCGAGGGTTCACTGTACTATCCAGTCAAACAGTTGACAAGTGTGTTGAATGGATATTTATTGTGAGCATATTGTGAATAAGAGTCATGTGAAAAACACAGGAGAGTCTTTATTGTTATAGCAGCAGTTCATAGATACAAGCACAGTGTTAGGGTATCCACGTGGGAACAGCTAGAGCAGCAGAAGGTCACAATTGCAGAAGTTGCAAGCAGAAGAAGCATTAAAGTGTGTCAGGATCAGGTACAGACATCACATCTGGCAGCAGGAGTACACTCAACAACTCAACAGAGAGAGAAAACAGATCATTAGGTATGATCTTAGGTATGAAGTGTACATTGTGATCAGAGTGCAAGCGGGAATTCTAGCAGGTATAGCTATGGCACAGTAACTGTGATGGAGAGCCAAAAGGTGACACAGGCATGAGAGCACCCTGGGACATAAACCATCTTGCAACTGGCAACAGTAAAAGCAAATATTATTATTTGTGTCTTATCTATGTATTATCTGAGTAATAGTTCTTCCTCATGAAATAGTAGTGGCTTAGTGGTTAGCATATTGGCCTCACACCTCCAAGGTTGGAGGTTCGAATCTCGCCTCCGCCCTGTGTGTTCAGAGTTTGCATGTTCTCCCTGAGCTTCCTCTGGGACCTCTGGTTGCCTCCCCATGTGCTGTAGGCTGACTGACATTTCCAAATTGTCGTGAGTGTGTGATTGTGCCCTATGATGGGTTGGCACCTCATCCAGGGTGTCCCCCACCACATGTCCTTAGTCCCCTGGCATAGGCTGTGTAGGATAAGCGATACAGAAAAAGTGATAATTAAATATTCACTGACTTATACTGAGTGGAATGGCCATCTTGAATCCTCCAGCCTGAAATAAAGACAGAGGATATTCATCAACAGAAATCTACTTCTCTTTCAATCACTCATAGCTTTCAGTGAGAAAGCCCTATGAGGATTGTGAAATAGAAAAGTAAGCTAAACATGAGTGCCGAAAACAATTGCTTTTGCTGCACACTTGGCTGCTCTGGGATTTGCCAGGCTGGGAATTGGGGTTAGACATGGGCAGGTGCTATGAATACAGATAGCTTAGCTCAAAGGTTAGTGCTAGAGATTGGCAAAAACTTGGCACAGGGTTTTATCAAGAACAAGACAACTAATTAGAAATTCATCATTGGGATATGGCAGCATTGTTATCCAGTCTCCTTTAGTGTGCTTCTTTCAGTGTCTCCTGCAAGAATTATTTTTTGCACTCAGTAAATTTGTTTAATAAAAGTGTATGGGGTTTTATTAAGCATGCTTAGTTATTAAGAATGCTGTCATATTCTGCTCTAACTTATTAACAATTTTACTGTTATGTACTAGATGGATTTAATTTCAGTACATATTGTATTTAAATTAGTGATATTACTGAGGCAAAGATATTTGTTTCATATTGTATTGGTTTCAGGGTGTCACAGTTTCTAAATGAATTGATTATGGTCAAAATCAGGAATTTTATTCATCCCAGAGTTGTTACTTTGATGAGGATTATGCTAATGACTTTTTAACATATTTGGTGATTTTCTAATAATCTCTGCCTTCTGTTCTCAGGTATTGCTGGAAATCCTGTGCAGTTCAATGAGAATGGGGATGCTCCTGGCCGCTATGATATCTACCAATACCAGATAAATAACAAAACAGCAGAGTACAAAATAATTGGCCAGTGGACTGACCAACTCCATCTTAATGTAAGTGTCCTCTTTTAATCCTTACACAGAATATAATAGTACGTACTGTATATTTCATTTCTCATGTGCCTTTTCCATGCTTCAAATTATGGGTGTCTTGTTCCATGATTAATGCACAATTTACTTAATGATTTGTTTGAGTAATGATTGCAGAAATGCATCGGAGAAACCTCTAATTATACATTTGTGGCAAGCTGTGAAAAAAAAAACTGATTAGTCAGGACAGATTTTTATGCCAGCCTGATTTTTTGTTACTAGTTGGTGTGAATAATGAGCAATATTTTTACATCACAGATACCAGAGATGCAGTGGCCAGGTGGTATAAAGCAAATACCTTCCTCCATTTGCAGTCAGCCATGCAAACCAGGCTGGCGTAAGAAGGTTGTGAAAGGCATCCCATGCTGCTGGCATTGCGAGCGCTGTGATGGCTACCAGTACCAGGCGGACCCATTCACCTGTAAAATGTGCCGCTTCGACTTGCACCCTGACAAGAACCATACAAGTTGCCAGCCAATCCCGATCATAAAGTTGGAATGGAGCTCACCATGGGCTGTCATACCTGTGCTTCTTGCCATCATGGGCATTATGGCCACCTTGTTTGTTGTGGTTACCTTTATACGCTACAATGACACTCCAATTGTGAAGGCATCAGGAAGGGAACTCAGCTATGTCCTGCTTACAGGCATTTTTCTTTGCTATGCCACTACATTCCTCATGATATCATCTCCTGATGTTGGGATCTGCGCACTCCGACGGATTTTCCTAGGACTCGGAATGAGTATTAGCTATGCTGCATTGCTAACCAAGACCAACCGTATTTATCGTATATTTGAGCAGGGAAAGATGTCAGTGAGTGCCCCACGTTTCATAAGCCCAGCATCCCAGTTGTTAATCACTTTTAGCCTGATATCAGTCCAGCTATTAGGAGTTTGTATTTGGTTTATAGTGGACCCTCCTAAGGCTTTTGTGGACTATGAGGATCAGCGCATGGCAAATCCAGATTTGGCACGGGGTGTGCTCAAGTGTGACATCTCTGATTTGTCACTCATCTGCCTGCTTGGGTACAGTATGCTGCTAATGGTCACATGCACAGTCTATGCCATAAAGACACGTGGGGTGCCGGAGACCTTCAATGAGGCAAAGCCCATCGGCTTCACTATGTACACCACCTGCATTATCTGGCTGGCCTTCATACCCATCTTCTTCGGCACGTCACAGTCCACAGAAAAGGTAAGAAATGAGTCTGGAAGTACAAAACATGCCAGATATATACACATGGTAATTGCAACATAATGTTTCACAAGTGATTTGGAGAATACAGGCAGAGCGGAGAGAGCTAATGATTCGGTTTTTGGCTCTAATCAAGCTGCAGTATATTTATGAGCTGTAATATATAAACATATGATCATCACATTAACAGTGATGTGTGCACCTGGATAACAAGTGCCTTCTCCTGTGCTCATCCTGTACTGTCACAGACTGTGTCACAGATGAAAGAGGCTTTGATACAGCAAGGCCATCGAACGTTGACTTTCTGCAGATGATGTAACACACTGATAGCAAATGTCCCAGAAACACAAACAGAAAAAATGAGGATAGACTCATGAGGGGATCCTTTCAAGAATTCATTTGGTTTTAGCTCAGACTCTTTTAAGCTGCATTACCCATTTTAATCAACAATCCAGGGACCTACTGCCAGTAAGATATAGATAAGAATTATTTGTACCGTACTCCTTTTTCAGTTTCACAATACACTATTGAATTAGCTTTATCCATTAGAACAAACTGAGCATGCCATGCCAATATTGTAATTGCTTTGCCAAAAAACAGGCAGAACCTCAGACCAGTATATTCAGTTTCACATTGTGCACATGCTGCTGTAATTAGCTAACCAGAATGGCCAGAGTTTCCCTTTGATAAATTATTTGGGAAACTCCTTTCCTTCTCCAAGCATGAGGCCCATGTTCCATAAATAGTCAATTGTTATCTGCATTTTATTGTGTGCTATCAGAGGGATACTTGAAAGAAGCAGGAATCTGTCTTTGCTCATTTTTTGGAACTTGCACATAGCACTGGTGATAAGGCTGTGAGTGTCACATGGCAAATTTACACCATTATATTTGTCATGATTTCTGAAAGGAACCAATGCTTCAAAACAGCCTAAGCTTAGCGTCATCTAACTTGACAAGCATAGCTGAGCCTGGCGAGGGTAAGATAGCTTGTATTTTACAGCAATTAATTGCATCTTTATCCCTTGACACTTGATTTAACTTATCTCTTTGCCTTGTCACCCACTTACCGCCAGGTATATAAAAACAGAATGCCCACTCCATCATTTGTGTTGGTGTTTTATGTCAATCCGAACACAATGAATGTCACTCGGGTCATTATGAATCTTTTACACCAGACCAAGTGGTTTGGTCTCCATTGTATGTAATAAGACTGTTCAATGCTTGTTGCAAAGGTAAGATTAATGTTATGTTTTTTTAAATCATAATGACATCGCTATCATTGCAAATTGGTGAAGATTGTGAAACTGTGAACGATGATTGCTTGTATACAGCCTGAAACTTGGAAGAGGTTGTGGCTTACGGTATTAAATTCCACTGTGTCACATCTCTGTGGTAATTTCATTTACTTGTCAGTATAACATTTCCATGTAATACTGTAGTCTAGAAAATGAGACAGGGGCAAAAGGATACTGAGATCCAGTTATAAGTGTCTCTATTCATATCTTCACCCTGCAGAATCACAGTTGTTATGGTGTTTGTGGGAGGTTCTCCTCCATTTTGTTGTTGACAGAGTAATTACTGTCTGTGTAGTGAGAGAGCTAGATCTACAACTCATTGCATACAGGTGTGTGTTTCAGAGCTTGAAGTGGCAAGAAGTATTAGTTCTCTATCTGCCTCTTATAGAGGTGCGAAGTAAAATTACAACATAAAATTAGTTTGTTACTATACATAATAGTTAAGGCAGGTGCTGCAGTTGGTAGCACTGCCACCTCACAGCTCCAATCCTAAACTCTTAGGCTACTGGCTGTGTAGAGTTCCTGACAATCCTTTTCTTCTTGTATTCACATGGATTTCCTTTAGGTTCTCCAGTTTCTCTAGTACTAATACTGTAAATTTAATTTTGCATCACTGATGCATTTGACATTGTCGTATCTCCACATCAATGAAATGTGCCAGTTTTCACCAAAGCCTTTATAATATTTTCAGCTGTACCTCAGACATGATAGTTTGTGCCCAACTCTTATGAAACATAGTTTAGTTGTGGCCATTCGGCTTCAGGCCTAATGATCCATAATTATGTAATGCTGTGATTTTCATGAACACTTGTAATAATTAAATTTTGAACACGGCACTTTACAATATGTACAGTAAATTGAGCCATTATATTTGAACATTATTCAAACAATATCCATTCATTTACCCACTACCCTCCAAAAGAATGATGCAGGGTGACATAAAATGAAAAACAAACAAACAAAAACATAGCGTAAATAAAGTATATGGAAAATCATATGATGCAATGTTTATCCATATTTTCATGCTATTGACTACAGACGTCAGAAGTTTGTGTAGCCTAGCTACTGATATTTACATGAATACTGTATCTAATTATGATTTTAACTAATGACTATGCATGAGGAAGTGTGGCCATGACCAACCTAGATGTAACATTTTGAGGTATAAAACTTTTCTACTAAAAGTCAGTGAAAATGTCTGATGGACAGAAAAAAAAATTAAAAGAGGATATAAATGGCGCACTTACATAGCGCTTTTATCCAAAGCACTTTACACTGTGTCTCATTCATCCGTTCATACACACACTCACACACACCAATGCCCATCGGGAGCAACTTAGGGTTCAGTGTCTTGCCCAAGGTCACTTCGGCATGTGGAGTCATGTGGGCCGGGTATCGAACCACCAACCCTACGATTAGTGGACAACCCGCTCTACCAACTGAGCCACAGCTGCCCACGGATATAGTTTGGAAACCATGCTTTTTCCCAATTAGCCTGCTGCCTCTATTCAATTGGCCTGTACACAGCATACAGTGCTACAAAGCAACATTTTGATCCATACATCCAATACCCACCACTTGCTTTCCATTTGCACCAATGGGACAACAGTAAACTTTATTTAAAAATTCAGATTGAGACAGTTAGCGTTGTGCCAGATGTTTTACCCACACAGTTCATGTAAAAACATGACACAAGTCAATGTGACAGAAATTCGGATTATATTCTGATCACCCTATAAGTATCATTATTGTATAGACATTGTCTTCCAAACAGTTCCACTATGGACAAACTATCACAACATTTCAACTGTTACAAAATCATGACCTTATTACATACAGGTGCTGGTCATATAATTAGAATATCATCAAAAAGTTTATTTATTTCAGTAATTCCATTAAAATAGTGAAACTAGTATAATGTATACATTCATTACACACAGATTGATATATTTCAAGTGTTCATTCCTTTTAATTTTGATTATTATAACTGACAACTAATGAAAACCCCAAAATCAGTATCTCAGGAAATTTGAATATTACTTAAGACCAATACAAAAAAAAAAAAAAAGGATTTTTAGAAATGTTGGCAAACTGAAAAGTATGAGCATGTACAGCACTCAATACTTAGTTAGGGCTCCTGAATTACTGCAGCAATGCGGCGTGGCATGGAGTCGATCAGTCTGTGGCACTG
>JAFFST010053076.1:19926-31922 GCA_022414735.1 Noturus placidus
CCAAGTCCTGTTGGAAAATGAAATCTGCATCTCCATAAAGTTGGTCAGCAGCAAGAAGCATGAAGTGCTCGAAAACTTCCTGGTAGACGGCTGCGTTGACCTTGGACCTCAGAAAACACAGTGGGCCAACACAAGCAGATGACATGGCACCCCAAAGCATCACTGACTGTGGAAACTTTACACTGTACTTCAAGCAATGTGGATTCTGTGGAACGTGGAATGCCTCTCCTCTTTTTCTCCAGACTCTGGGACCTTGATTTCCAAAGGAAATCAAAATTTACTTTCATCAGAGAACATAACTTTGGACCACTCAGCAGCAGTCAGAAGCGAGACGCTTCTGATGCTGTGTCTTGTTCAAGAGTGGCTTGACACAAGGAATGCGACAGCTGAAACCCATGTCTTGAATACCTCTGTGCATGGGGGTTCTTGAAGCACTGACTCCAGCTGTAGTCCTGTCTTTGTGAATCTCCCCCACATTTTTGAATAGGTTTTGTTTCACAATCCTCTCCAGGGTGTGGTTATCCCTATGGTTTGTACACTTTTTTTCTACCACATATTTTCCTTCCCTTTGCCTCTCTATTAATGTGCTTGGACACAGAACTCTGTGAACAGCCAGCCTCTTTAGCAATGACCTTTTGTGTCTTGCCCTCCTTGTGCAAGGTGTCAATGGTCGTCTTTTGGACAGCAAGTCAAGTCAGCAGTCTTCCCCATGATTGTGTAGCCTACGGAGCTAGACTGAGAGACAATTTAAAGCCTTTGCAGGTGTTTTGAGTTAATTAGCTGATTTTGAGTGTGGCACTGGGTATCTTCAATATTGAACCTTTTCACAGTATTCTAATTTTCTGAGGTACTGATTTTGGGGTTTTCATTAGTTGTCAGTTATAATCATCAAAATGAAAAGGAATGAACACTTGAAATATATCAGTCTGTATGTAATGAATGTATACATTATACTAGTTTCACTTTTTGAATGGAATTACTGAAATAAATCAGCTTTTTGATGATATTCTAATTATATGACCAGCACCTGTATATATGATGATTTGCAGCATATATGTACAGGGCTGTGAAAAAGTATTTGATTTCTTCTGTGTTGTGCATTTTATACTAAAGTGTTTCAGAAATTTAAAAAAACAACAACAACAACAACAAAAAAAAAACAACATCCAATTTACACCATTTACACCACTGGGCTTGTGTGAAAATGAATAGCCCTCCATACTTACTAATTCCCTAAATCTATAAAATTGCATTCATAATGGGCTTCAGATGGACTAGATGCATACAGGCCTGATTACTGCAAACCCTGTTCAATCAAATCATCAAATCAACACTTAAATAGAACTTTTTCCACAGCATGAAGTTGATTAAAAGTTCTTACTCTGTAAGACACTATGCCAAAGTTGAAAGAAATTCCAAATATGATGAGGAAGCATGTGATTGAAATACATCAGTCTGTGAAGAGTTACAAAGATATTTCAAAGGCTCATGGACTCCAAAGAACCACGGTGAGATCCATTATTTCCAAATGCAAAAAACCTTGGCACATTAGTGAACCTTCCCAGAAGTGGCTGACCATCCAAAATCCATATAAATATATATCATGAGATTCTACCCGAATTTCCTTACTCTATTTCTTTAGGAAATCACTCAAGGAGCACACACATACCACACAAGATATATAGTATCTTACAAAAGTGAGTATGCCCCTCACATCTTTGTAAATATTTGATGATAACTTTTCATGTGACAACACTGAAGAAATGACACTTTGCTACAATGTAAAGTAGTGAGTGTACAGCTTGTGTAACAGTGTAAATTTGCTGTCCCCTCAAAATAACTCAGCACACAGCCATTAATGTCTAAACCGCTGACAACAAAAGTGAGTACACCCCTAAGTGAAAATGTCCAAATTGGGTGTCAATATTTTGTGTGGCTGCCATTATTTTCCAGCACTGCCTTAACCCTCTTGGGCATGGAGTGCACCAGAGCTTCACAGGTTGCCACTGGAGTCCTCTTCCACTCCTCCATGATGACATCACGGAGCTGGTGGATGTTAGAGACCTTGTGCTCCTCCACCTTCCATTTGAGGATGCCCCACAGATGCTCAATAGGGTTTAGGTCTGGAGACATGCTTGGCCAGTCCATCACCATCACCCTCAGCTTCTTTAGCAAGGCAGTGGTTGTCTTGGAGGTGTGTTTGGGGTCATTATCATGCTGGAATACTGCATACTGATCATGCTCTGCCTCAGTATGTCACAGTACATGTTAGCATCCATGTTTCCCTCAATGAATAGATCAGGGGTCGGCAACCTGCGGCTCCGGAGCCGCATGCGGCTCTTTCATCCTTCTGATGCGGCTCTGTCACGTCTCGTGACGGCGGAGAATGAGGCAGGACGCAATTGCAGTGGGAACCGTGCTTTATTTACAAACAGTAAAAATTAGTATACCAAGCACCGACTCATGTGGGATAAGTTTGAAGTGAATCAAGTAAATCACTGCCATGCTGGTCCAGTAAACCCAAAGCTAATCAGGATGGTTTAACAATGCTGCTATAACAATGTATGCCACTCAGAGAACACAGCCAACCCAAGCTAAGCGTATAGGTGGGATTTTTATTTTGGCACATTTTTCTGCCATTTGCTAAACTTATAACTCACTAATAGTTCACTGCTCTCTGCTTTATTTTTCTCATAGCCACACACTTGCTCTGCTTACTGTGTGTGTGTGTGTGTGTGTGTGTGTGAGAGAGAGAGAGAGAGAGAGAGAGAGAGAGAGAGAGAGAGAGAGAGAAAGGAATAAGGAGAAATAAAGAAATAGAGGGATCACATAAATATAAATGGGACCACAGTCAGGTGTGCCACATTAGTCATTATTGTCCCCTAAACACACCTAGTGCATACACATGCTAAACTACACCCACATTTATTGCAAATCTCCACACTAAGATGCCTGCCATGATGTCTGGCATGGGAGAAAATTCAGCTTGTAAATTTCCAAATTCTTCTCTCTGGTTCAGTAAGAAATGTTCTCCAACTGGGATCTTATGTTTATTGACCACTCTTGTTCCATCTCATCTCTCCACTGCCATCACCATTGTGAATGTTGATTTGGTAAATCCCAATTCTTCTTGAAGAGTGGTAGAATGCAAAGGCAGGGTATAAAGCAGCTGGTGTTGCTCTAAAAATTGCCAAGTATATCAAAAGAGTCACATTTGAATGTAGGGTGACCAGACATTCTGCTTTGTGTTGTAATGCAGAGCGTTTTAGTCCTTTGTTCCACATCTTGAGATGATGTCCTGCATTTTGATTGGAAATAGAGTTTGAACAGACTAAGTGTGGAAGTGGGGGTGAGCTCGAGTGCAGAATGGAGGGTGTTGTCGGAAATGGTGAGTGGTAAGGGTTGCACACCTTCGGGGAATTATACTAATGAATGCTCTGAGTTGCAGTGAGCCGAGGTGAGAATAAAAATGCGTGAGACGTGCACATCGAAAGACAGAGAGAGCCAATCAGCACATTCATTGTCCCATATTTGATCTGATCTGACCTATGTTGAGAAGTGATATACAAACAAGAAGAGATCAAGTATTTGGAAGAGGGAAAAGTTGAGGACTACAAGAGGAGAGTGAAAGAGGTAGGAAGAGGAAGAGATAGGAACAGTACAGTAGGAGGAAGAGAGCAGAGAAAAAGAAATGAGGAAGATCATAAAGAAGACAGATCTTAAATGAGATGAGAGCCACTCTAACTGAACATGTTCTCAATTATGGTCTCTCTTTGAGATACACTGGATTGAAACAAACCAGTAAGCCTATGCTGTATAATATATTTTTTGTGAATCCCTCAATTACATGCTTGCTCCACAAAAGCAGGACCAGGGACAACTGGACTGGAGGCAATTTGTAGTTGTTTGGGAAATTTTTAAAACATCCTCATTTCCTAGTGGTGCATTATTTTTTCCGTTTTAGAATTCTGTTGAATTTTTCTCTTCCTAAAGATGGAAAATATCAACTCAACCCATATGTCAAAGTAACACATTTAGGCAAAGAGACATTTAGGCAAATGCATAAAGGAAATGTACTCAAAACATGCTGTATTTTTTCCCCAGATGCATTGCATTGTAAATAAAATTTAACATACACTAAAGAATTGTTCATAAATAAAGCAGTGGAACTAAGCTTATCTCATAAATATTTTTGTCTTGTATGATACCGGTATGATTTAGCTGAACAGTTTACCAAAAGATGACAGTTCAGTAATTTTGAAAATTATATGTATATATGTATAATTACATTTTAATGGCTGTTATTTGGCTTAATATGTCACATTGGTTGAGGAAAAACCTGCATTTAATTCTAACCTAGTTACCTGATGTGCACTGCATAAATTTGTACTTGAATGAGGCAAAATATCTTGAGGCAGTACTTCACCTGAAAGGTTGCCCAAGAGCAATCAAACTCTTGGAACTCAATTGAATGTAATCCACATTCCTGGGCCAGGTGCTTTACTAAAGAGGGTCTTGGACAGTTTATGAACTCAGGAACAGAACCTGATCACTGAGTCACTGCAACACACCAGGGACCTTTGTTCTGTGTGCCACCTGGAGGCTATATGTAATACAATTATTATACACACTGACCAGGAGGGCAAAATGAAAAGGTCCCAATTTTTCACTCCTGTGGACTTTTTGTGCACATGCCTGATGTTCACACCGATATGTCTAACATCTTGAAAACCTTTGCACCATTACACCAGTTGCTACACCATCCAAGTTGTTTGAAAAATCACAATGCATTCAGATGGTTTGTGCTTCCAGTGTTTATTGCGAATGTTGATTTTACTTTAAGCATCTAAGCCAGATCCAATTACATGTTTCAATTTGTAACCCCATCACTAGTTCATTAGTCTGTGGAATGTTACATACATTTCCGGAGGTCAAAGTGTTGGCAAACTATGTATGTGTATGTTTTCTGGAATCCATGGTGCACCGTTTTTTTAGTTTTTTTGCAAATTGATTGTGCTTGGATGCCTTGAATGTTTGCCTGGTACCTTGGGAACATTTCAACTGATCAGCCAAGGTAGTATCATACCTTGTTTTCGCTCCATTATATTTGACGCTCTAGCAATTATTGTTGCAAACCACTAATATCTTATGAATGACCCAGTCTTTTCATTCTGAAGAAGCTCCCCATCTCTGGCTTGGTTCTGGCAAGGACTCTTCCCCAGGACAGTGGACAGAGATCACAGCAATGAGTCACTATTCATAATACTGTGCCAGAAATCTAGTGCTGAGGTTGTGTATCAGATAGGACAAATACACAGCAGTGTTTTAAAGCAGCAGCAGGAGGTTCACAGTAGAGCTGAGATGAAGATGAGCCATTAGTGCATTTTGGTAATGTGAGAGCTGGAAAACATTGTGCACACCCATATACTCTTTCTCAGGCTGCTTCCTAAAATTTGGTCCTTGTTTGAAAGCATGCTTCATCTTTAATGGACAACAGACATATATAGAAGTCACCAGAATATCCAAATGGTACATCTACCATTTCCATTGGCATTATGTACAGCATGCTGCTTTTGCAAATGTGTGTTTCTAAACTGAATATTGCTGAAATAAATCTATATGCTGTAGTGTTAAGTAATAAGAGAACAAAACAAGCTTACATAGCACAATACAGCTGGCATAATACTGTCATACAGGCTTCCGTCATGAGTGAACTCATGCTGAAAATGTAAGTGATGTGAGCATTATTTCAAACCAGATTGCACAGACAGGCAGATGGTGAACAAAATGTGAATGTAGATACCTTTGTTATTTTTCCCCCTCTTGTACAGATGTACATCCAGACAACAACTTTAACCATCTCAGTGAGTCTGAGTGCTTCTGTGTCTCTGGGACTGCTCTATGTCCCCAAAATCTATGTGGTGCTCCTCCACCCTGAGCAGAATGTGGCCAAGCGGAGCACGCGCAGCCTGAAGGCCGTGGTCACTGCCGCCACCATGTCCAACAAATTCAACCCGAAGGCCAGCCTGCGGCCTAATGGAGAGGCCAAATCCGAGCTCTGTGAGAACCTGGAAACTCAAGGTAAGAGGGTTTAAAGGGAACGCTATGGCTGTCCTCTTTAGTTTGAACACAGAGCTGGTTCCAGTTATAGGCATAATAGGCAGTTGCCTAGGGCCTCTATACTGCCTGGGGCAACTTCAATGCTCTGGATCAATGGAAACAGCCAATTCCTTATTTCATTTGAAGTAACCATTTTATCATGGTCAGGGTTGCACGGTATTGCAGGGCACATACACATACCCATTTACATTTGCACATTCATTCACACCTGGATCAATTTAGAGAAATTTTAATGTAAAAAAATTGAAAGGGGAAAAAAATAAATGTTAGAAAATGTTTAGACAATTAAAAATATTTATTTAATCTAGTACGTTAGTGACTGGTAGTGTATACATTTTTATTTTAAAAGTGTAAACATACTTTTGTGTAAACAACAAAACCATTTTAAAGTGTTCGTGCTATTTTTGTGTTGAATTTTTTTTTAATTGTATGTTTCATATGTTTTATAGGAGCAAAAATTGTGTGGTAAATCAGATGTGACACCTATGAAATAGCATTGTTTATTCCACAACCTCACTTGGTCATTTCATAAAACATGGGTACCCCATGGGCCACTAGACACAAATGCCTATTCAAACCCTTCATACCAAGCCTGATATTTGCCATATTTGCAAAAAGTTAGCAAAAATCTAAAAAGGTTGCAATATAAAACACAATAAGATGTCCAAGAGCATGAGAATGTCGATGATTTCCTTTAAAAAAAGTAGAATAGGGGAGCTCACATAAACTGATATTATGTTGTGTATATTAACTATTAGTAACAGGTTAATTTAAGTGAGAATGATTGTGGACCAGTTTGCTGTATTACTGCAAGTGATGCTCTATCTCAAAACAACAACAAAAAAATAAAACAGAGAGCTAATCAAACAGCATATGTATTTTTTAACTTTTATTATATTCTATTAAATTAAGAATATCTCTAAAGCGAAAAGCTTTTATTGCCTTTCACTGTAAACCGCTGTTAGTTTTGGTCCAGTACTGAGAGATTAGTTTAACTGTTTCTCTCAGTACAGGATGAGTCACTAATGTTTCATTACTTGGAGATGTTTAATGTTTTTATTCAATGTTTTTCATCAGTGCCATAAAGCTTACTGTAGATGTGTTACTGTGTTAATCTGGTAGTATAATTTTTAGTGATTCAGAGGTGGAAGTCTGAAAAGGACTGTTTTTCTTTTCTTTTTTTCTGTCCCTGAAGGAATTCCTCCTGGAGGAAATAGAATGCTGTGAAAAAGTATTTTTCTGGTTTCGTCTGTCTCTCATACTAAGGTGTTTCAGAAATTAAAACAAACTCTAAGATAAAACAAAGCCAACCTGAGTGTCACGATGCGGAGGTAAGGATGGATGCAAATGCAGAATCTACTTTCAAACATTTGTTAGGAACAAAATAAAAAACAAGACTTACAAGAACCCAGGGCTAGACAACCCATGTAGTGCAGAGTGTGACTATATATACAAATAAGTGCTAATGAGCCCCCCCTCCCCCAAAAAAAGGTGCTACTCCCAGAGAACCAGAATACAGTCCCTCTCCTGGTGGTTCAGGCTCTTTGGGCAAAATGTCTTCTGCACCACAGAGAGACAACATGATATCCCTGGCCTGGCTCGAATGCGGAGCAATGGCTACTACACAGCCAGCAGGAGGAACGAAGCTTAAGGCAGAGTCTGAGAGGGAGACAACGTTACCCATAGTGCTAGAGGGGGTGCGAAGTTCTCCACGAGGCCAGAAGGCAGAGCAAAGTTCTCCACGAGGCCAGAAGGCAGAGCAAAGTTCTCCACGAGGCCAGAGGGCGGAGCAAGGTTCTCCGCGAGGCCAGGAGGAGGAGTGATGTCCTCCCTGGAGCAGAAAGAGCGACATACAGTGTGAAGCAAAGAAAAGGAGTGATGTCTTCAGCGGAGCAGGATGGCAGAGTGATGACCTCAGCCGAGTAGGATGGCGGAGTGACGTCCTTAGTGGAGTAGGAAGGCAGAGAGACATCCAAAGCGTAGCCTGGCATAGTGACACCTGAGGTGGAACAGGGAAGAAAATTGTAGCTCTTGGCTGCACCGGGTGGTGGAGCAACATCTTCAGCTGAACAGGGAGACTGAGAAGCATCCTCACCTAAACAAGGTTGCTGAATGATGTTCTCTGTTGACCCGGCAGGCTGGACTAGATCCACAGTGGGAGGGAGGGTGTGAGATGATTCCAGCTTGGTTGGAAAGCTCCCCTTTTGTATACCGCATGAAGGAGTGCATTACGTCGAGCCATTCCTTATTGTTTTTTATGATATAAAATTTTCCCTCCGTCTCCCACCTCAGCTTTAATTTTTCATACAGGGTCTCTTGGATTCTGAAAAATTCTGCTGCATAGATGCTGTGGTCTTGCAGTCTGTCACCATGTGGAGATAAGGACAGATGCAAGTGCAGAATCTCCTTTCAAATGTTTTAATGAGGTACAAATAAAATATAAAACAACATTTACAAGAACCCAGGGCTAGATGACCATGATACAAAAAGATAAACCAAACAACGCAAGACAACCCATGCAGTGCAGAATGTGACTATATATATACATAAGTGTTATTGAGCCAAATGTGAATCAGGTGAAAGAGACATGACATGGTGCAGTGGCTGATGGGAAATGTGGTTTTAGTGCCTTTTCCCATATTACATGACACTGAGGAGTTTTTAAATGGTAATGTTATTTATTGAAACAAAACAAGTTATCAATACCAACTGGGCCTGCATGAAAATCTATTGGCACCATAGTTACTAATTCCCCAAATTTATAAAATTCCATTCATAATGGGGTTCAGCTCGACTAGACACAACCAGCCCTGATTACTGCGAACCCTGTTCAATCAAGTCAACACTTAAATAGAACTTGTGTCAACAACATGAAGTTGGTTAAAAGGTCTTACCCAGTAACATACTATGCCAAAATTGAAAGAAATACCTGAAATGATGAGGAAGAAGGTGATTGAAATACATCAGTCTTTGATTTTCACTGAATTTTTCTAAAACACACTTTGATGATCCTCAAACTCTTTGGAAGAATGTTCTGTGGATCAATAAGTCAAAAGTGGAACTGTTTGGAAGACATGGGTCTCATTACATCTGGCATGAACCAAACACAGAATTCCACAAAAAGAATCATACCTACGATCAAGCATGCTCATGGAAATGTGATGGTGTGCTGAAGTTTTGTTGCTTCAGGGCCTGGGCAACTTGAGGGAAACATGAATTCAGCTCTCCAGAAAATCCTAAAGGAGAATGTTCAGTTTTCAGTCAGAAAGTTGAAACTCAAGCACAACTGGATTATGCAGCAAGACAATGATCCAAAGCATAGGAGTAAATCCTAGTCTTAGAAGAAAGTGAAAGACTTATTGTCTGTGTTACGCATGTGACCAAGGGTCACTTCAAGACACTCTAGCCCTCGGTGGAATGAATATCCAGGCTGTAATATCGAATGAATGTGTGTGGCGTAAACCATCCTGCAGCTGCACACACATCCTGTAAGGATACCCCATTGGACAAAGCCTTCGAGGAGGCGATCCCGCTAGTGGAATGAGCCCTTATGCCCATAGGTATAGCAAGACCATGCGCCTCATAAGCGATAGAGATTGCTTCCACTATCTAATTAGAGATGTGCGGCTATGAACCAGCATCAACTCTACTGTCGCTGCCAAGCAGACCAGCAGCTGCTCTGACTTACCTCACTGGCCGGAGCGATGAATGTAAGTACAGGGAGCCCTTATTGGACATAGCAGGTGCATTCTTTCTTGTTCTGGTGTGAGGAAAAGAGGAGGGCAGAAAGCCTGCTGGGGTGTTGCTGGGCAGAAGATGTAGGCACTTTAGGAATATAATTCGGCCTGGGATACAGGATGGCCTTGGCTAATCCTGGGGTAAAGTCAAGGCAAGAAGGGGCAACAGAGAGAGCTTGTAGATCTCCTACTCACTTGAGAGATGTCAGCAGAAGAGCTACCTTTAGAGTCAGAAGCTTCTCAGAGGCTGACTCAAAGGGCTCACCACAGAAAGGTCCCAGGAAGGTATGCATGGCCTGCAGATTGGCCTCAGCCACCTGACATCACACATAAACCTTGATTTTAGAGGATGTTGCCCCCACAGAGGCTCCATCAACAGAGGCATGGCTGGCCTCCGTCATAGATTGAATTTAAAAAGGCCCATTAGTATTTGAGCCAGAATGACATCCATGCACTTTATGAAGGTGCGAGGGGATAAAGCTACCCCAAAGGGAAGAACCCAATTTTGGCTATGTGTAAATATGCACCTTTTAGATCTATCCTCATAAAACCAGTCCTCAAACGGAATTTTTGGAACGATAAGTTTGGGTGTCAGCATCTTGAACCTATATGTCCGAAGAGTACAGTTCAGATGATGCAGATCTAAAATTGGCCGCATACTCCTCCATTTTTTTGCGGACCAGGAAATAACGGCTATAAAATACTCCCTCCCTCAGGGAATGTACATGTTCTATTGTCCCTTTGTCCAAGAGGGATCTTACTTCTGGCTGTAGTCTGTGCTGACTACTGTGTTGAGCACACCTCTGAACCAGGGGGTCGACCCATGGACACTGAAAACATGAGACAGCCTTGGCTAGTGGAGGCCCTGCAGTAGCACTGGAGTCTACTCACTGCCCTAACAACCACATGTCCCCTGATACATCCCTTCACGTCCCTTCAGGACCGCTCTTCTTTGTCTGCTTGGAGCAGACCATTCTCAGAGCAGGCCTAGTAGCAGACTGCGACTGTGGCCACCCGGCTCCTCTGGATGTATGCGGGGGTTGGTGGGCTGCCATACTCACCTTCTGTGTTGCCCTCACACTAGCTCTGGCCCGGGCTCCACTCGTGAATGCCCAGGTGAACTCGACACAACAGGAAAGGAACTGGCTGAATGCCGTCATATGTCAAGCTCACTCAGCACGTCCGCTTGGTGGGCCTACAACACTGTCATTGTCTGCAGTGACCCACAAGCAAGACTACTATTGCATAGGCCTTGCCCACCAATGGTGGCCTTACATAGTGGCCTTACACGGTGGCTTTGATGGCAAAGCCGGTCCCCCTATTTACCTGCCGTCGATGGAGAGAGGTAGTCTGCAAGCACCTCCCCCACTGTCAGCATAGCTAAATAGCCATGCCATTCATTCCCCACAATGGCCGAATAATCCAACATCGTGGGGTTATAAATACGGCTTTTGCATTGTTTTCCTCCAGAAGCCTGATATTTTGTCATGCACTTCTGGAAGAAAGGGGAGTTTCTGCAGTGAGAGGGATTTACTTAGTAATCACTTCAAGCAGCTCATTATATGCTGCTCTCAGTTTTTAGCACATTCTTCTGACTCCTCGGAGTCAGAGATCAATTATTACTATTATTTTTGGGTATTTGTGTGTTTTTTTTTTTTTTGGCTTTCCATAGCGAAAGGAGGAGTCGCGACACGAGCTCTAATATCCAGCGGAAAGCCGGACCTGGAAGACAGAGCAAGAGATCTCCGGCTGCTCTTTGAAACCCAACTCACTTCGCCTTCCGAGAAGAGAGCTAGCGGAGCTGCCTAATGTATGTGTTATAATGCACAGTCAGACCTCTCAAGGACTTCCGTCACATGCTCCATTCTAGACACTTCACACTGAAGGTGTACACTACTCCCCGTGATGAAACGGAAGCAAGGTGTAAGACACTTCCCGAATTATCTCACTCATATTTTTCTCTCTCGCTCATTCCTTTTTTTTCTTCTCTTTTTTAAAGGGATAGAAAAGTCCAGAGATTTTGAGAAAAGATAGAGAGGAAATTAAGCATCTTTTTTTTCTTTACAGAAACAATCCACATGCAGTCTTGCTGAAGATGATAAGGCTGACGGCGTGGTTCACAGGTGCCATATATATATA
>JAFFST010053076.1:32817-43938 GCA_022414735.1 Noturus placidus
CAGAGAGGTTGGTTTTGTTCTTTGTTTATGTACCTGAGAAGCAGGTTTTGTTTTCATGTTTACTAGCTTAAGTCTTTTGGTTCCTAGCCTTTTTTCTGAGTCTCGTGCTGGTATTTGTTATTTTGTGTTGACCTAAAGTTTCATTTAATAAATCTGCGTAAGGCCAGTCTGCGCCTGTTTCCGCCTCACTCAACCAAACGTGACATTGACTAGTAAAAATTAAGTCATGCATACCCGAACACACACACACACACACACACACACGAAAAAATGTGTAGCTGTGTTCAGTGTTGAGATTTATATTTGGATTAGGGATGTAACCAATTCTGAATATATTATTCAGAAAGAACCGATAAATTATTCTATACATATACAAATAATACATTTATTTTACCAGAAAGGTTCACCTAACATCAGGTAGAGACTAGGGGTGTGCATCAGGACTGGGATCACAACTGAAAAGTCACTTGAATGGGAGGTTTATGCTGTCATGCAAGTGACCTGTCAGATATGAAGTTCATGGGTCAAAAAAAGACCACATTAATTAACATGAACCTGAACAAGGCATTTATGTTGTTCATTTATTCATATTTAGTAAATGCCTAGTCAGGGTTGTGGTGGTTTAAATTTGGCTACTAGTTTGTTTATATTACAGGAAATACAATGAACTAAATTCATTATAAAAATGCAATGGGCAGGTGCAAAGAAAACAACTGGGCAAAAGAATGATTAAAACTTTTCCAGTTTAGGCCACACCCACTGTGGGTTTAACTTTCAATACATACTGTATACAGATACAAATATTTGGAGCACTAAAGAGATATAGATACATATACAGGCATAGCATTACACCACTAATGTAAATGCTGGCTTTGGTCCAAAATCAGAAATTATGATGAAATTTAATTTGAATCAATGCACCAGCAAATCACTGGAAACATTATGTATTAAAGACATCTAAACTGGGTATCCAACTGATCCAAGTTTTTCAAGAATACTGTATGAGTTCCCGTTTTATTTTTCCTAATTCTGTGATGAAAATAACCTTAATTTAAAGAGCAGGGCATCTGTTATTTAAGCATCCACCATTCCCATCTAGCAAATGTTGGCTCTTTAATACACTGCTTACCATCTCCCAATGTGGCAGATAATTTGCTTTTCAAACAGCTAGTAAAATGTTAAATTGGCAGTCTGATTCACTACTTGGGCATGGTCCAGTGTAAATTACCAAAAGGCAAACTGGTTTACTCTCAGTAGCACTACTGAGTCTCTCACTGAGTCACTAATTTGAATATGTATCAAACCATGCAGCAGACAGATGGGCTGTGCAAAACAGCAATAAACAAATCATAAACAGCTGAATCAGCAGTAACAACTTTCTGTGATTATGTGTACCCACTCCTCCAACCTGTATAGGCAGAGATAGGAAAGGCTGTGGAAAGAGATAGCTTCCATTTTGTAGAGAATTTACACTTGGGGTAAATACTCATAAGTAATACTACAGACTGTCACACACTCAGTATACAATATAACTAGTGACATACCCATAAAGGTATGTGACACTAATACGCAGGCAATTTTTTACAAGTACTTGTCTCTACCAAAGACAATTTGAAAGAAAATTTAAATTCTGATTTGACATTTTTCCATTGAAATATCCATGACACCAACAACCTGCATGGTTTAGATAAATATATCATGCTGTCTCCTCTTTTTCAGGACTTAGCCCCAAACAAACATACATCAGCTATAGCAACCATGCAATCTAGCAAAAATGAAAAAAAGGCCTAAGAGTCTTAAGAGTGACTTGTGGAAGACAGCCTCTTAAGGTGCACCAATCTTCTGGTTTCCAGATGGAGGAGAGATTTGAACACAGCCCGCTGACTCCATCCATACCTTCTGGTCTAAGAAGATCATGAGAAGACCCTGGGGGAAAAGTGGGAAGTCCATGGTGTTTCAGTAGTGGTACTGTATGTCACATCAACGTCTGGTATCCGGCAGAACTGACCCTATGCTGGAGCCATCTGCAAAATCCCATTACAACTTCTTTTATCATCTGTCTTATAATTTGATGTCATTGCTGAAGTGACACCAAAATAACGACCAGGTTTCGACATATCACTTTCAGGTTTTCATACATAGGGGGAGTGGCTGAGATCTCTTTTTCCGGGCAGGGGTTCTCATGTTTCCTCTTGGTGATGGCGACAAGAGCAAAATCCATTGTTTACAGATGTTGAGCATGCTGGTTTGGTTTGGGCATCCTGTGTTGTGCTTTTTATTTTATTTCTTTCGTTTTGTTAACATTTCTGGAATGCATTTAAACCATGTTGCTGTGCTTTTATCACACTATGAGCCCTTATGATAAACTGTTTTCGGTGTAAGGAATTTTGGGGTAATGTTTGCTTGTGCTTGAGTACAAACCCTTTATCAAGTCTAGCTAACTAACCTTGTCCAAAAGACTCAATAGCTGTCACTGCCAACTGCTTTGGCAAAATGCAAAATCAGAATTTAGTACTTAGCTTATTAAAGAGTATTTTACTCCTTGAGTTCCCTTGTTGATTAAAAAATCTTAGAGATTATTCCAGTACTGAAAAACTAAAACCACAAGTTTCCTATTTTTATGAGCAATTTGAAAAAAGAAAATTAAAAACAGGATGCATAAAGCTTACATGCGACAAGAACCGGAATAAAAAAGATATTAATTTAAAGAACTGTCAAGTGATATATTGCAGCACTGCGTTTTGTGGATGTCCTGTGAAATTAAGACTCACCGCCTATGATTTCTCCTTTGTTTATTTTTGCACTATTTGTGTTGCTGAATGCAATATGTTCATATTGACTGTGCTAAATAGCAATTTAATGTGTGTTCCGGTAATGTTTGCATTTGTCTAAAAAAGAAAAAAAGAAGAAGAAGAAGAAAAAAAAAAGAAAAAAAAAATATATATATATATATATATAAATGGTGCCTGTACTGAAGTATTTGTAAAATATGAAAATTGAGGTATGTGAAGCATGATCATTTTTATACATAAGTTGTTTCTAATAAAAAAAATGTTTTTTCAAAATTTACTGTATATTTTTATATGTCCTTCATGGATGAATGTGATTTTTTTCATTAATGAAAAATAATTACCTTGTCATATGAATAATCTAATTCATATTCATCTGCCAGATTAGTGACACTGAAACTGTTGGATTGAATTAGAGTTGTATAATACTGTGATTATGTTGTGTTCAGACTGTGCAGTAAGAGTTATTCATGTAACTAAAATCTGCAATGTCATAAAATAAGGAAAGCAGATTTTTTATTTTAATGCAACTGCAATCTCCTTTATATAGTTTCATGAAGAACATTTTCCGCCTCTTTTCTATCAAGAAGAACATTTTCTGTCTCATTAAAGGTGATTAAATACTCAGGTAGACTGAAGAGGTACAAAGGGGGTATTAAAGAAATGTGTTTAGGTAGAGATATATATTTTGCAGGAAGATGCCGTCCATCATAGATTGAATTTAAAAAGGCCCATTAGTATTTGAGAGTTATGTGGGCCATCAGTTCAAACAGTGCAGAAACAGACAGGTGCTATAAAGTAGAGCTACGGTAGTGAGGCTCGTTGATGTAAAACAGCACAGCAAGAGATAAATTACTACCCACATCTGACTTATTTAGGTCCTGCTATACTATAGGGTATAAAACAGGAGTCTGATTGGAATGTTAACACATCTTTCAAACATGACAGCACTGTAGAACTTATGGAAAAAGCAAAGTAAAGTCAACAGAAGATCCAGTTTTAGAATGTACTAAAATATATTATAACATTTGGAGATAATGAATTTTCAAATGAAATGAACTCTACAGTAGTGTATTTGATGTTATTATAACATGTTTATGCATATTTAAGTTGTTCATTTGAGTATACTGTACTTAATCTAATCACATTTCATCAAATCATGAGTGGACGTGCTCATTCAAACCCATGCTTAGATGGGTGTACTAGCTCAGTAAACAGCACCACTGTGTGGTTGGTCCGTAAAGTGGATTCACACATACATGCACAAATCCATAAATGAGAAAATCAGAAATAATTAAATGCCGTGATGGATCAGCCGAGTTAACCTACACCTACACCTGTCTCTAGAGCCATTAAAAACTGAGGAAAGGTCAAGAAAATTATTTTTAAATAATGAATAATCTGACTGCACAAAGGTAACATCAGTTCAGATGCGCTAATTATGTGATTTTACTGAAAATCAAACAATTAAAATGACAGTTTGGCTGTGAGAAACAAGGGGCCTTAAAGTAATTAACTAAAACAACACAAAGTCTGTCATTATTTTTGCCTCAATTGTGGATTCATATGTCAGAAGAAACATCTAATAAGAACATATTCATCCACTAAGTCCAAGTCTATTTTTTTTCTTAAAGTTGACTTTTAGGTGTCTTGTCCTATTTAATATAAAATAAAATAAAAACTCAATCATCAACTATTTGAAATTGCACGCTCAGTCTAGCTTGATTCTGCAATAGGCAATTATTTTGCAGCATATATGTGTGTGACTGTTGTGCTGGATCTATAGGTGGCTCACTTGTTATCCCTTTCATTTCATTGCTACTCTACCTCCATGGCCATTTGATTGATGACAAGTGACCTGTAGTTGCTGTGATAAACAGCCTCTCTTCAACCTGTCATTACAACATCTGTTGTAATTTCTTGCTTTTAACTGTCAGCACACTGGACTATGAAATTTTGGCCAGTGCAGTCGTGACAATGCCCAGGAGAATGAAGCCTGTAATCAGAGCTCCATTGGGGGCCTGTACACTGCAAATTACTTCATGCTGATGTTGTTGCAGCATTAATTTGCACTCATGAAAGATGAAAATAGCAGTACATCTATTCAGTATGCTAAATTAACCGTGCCATGTGTGTAGGGCTATAGACCTGTATGATGATACAGGTCTATAGCCCTACACACACGGCACTATTATTTTCAAATAATTAAACTATTATAATAAATGTGTAATCTACAGTGCAACTGCTATTAAGCCTTGGCGGATTGTGTGCTGGTACATTTCACTTTAGAACAGTAAAAAACAATGTGTTCAGTATCACAGTGAATTTAACAGAGACAAATAAAATTCTCTAAATCAGTTGAGAGACAACTTTTAAGAAAAATCAATGTACTGTATGCAATAAGGATCCGAGGATGGTGCCTTATCCAATTCAAATTGCATTACCTTAAGACTGTGCTAATAATTTATCAAAGACATTGTCACATAAGCCAAAGCATATTGTATTCCAGAAAATATAGAATATAATGGAATATAAAAGAATATAATGGCCAAAGGTGGTTGTCATTTTTCATAACAAAAAAAAAAGTAACAGCAATTGAGAGATTGTAAGAGAAGTGAGCAACATTTCACCATGTTCATAATGAAATATATTAATAACATTATGATGGGGAAGTTTAGGAATTGCATTTTCTTTATGGCTAAAAAAATAATTCTGTGATTTTGTTTCTGTTATTTTGCTAAGAAGAAAAAAAAAACATTGTCATGGCATGTCGTTTCACACACATTAGAATGGCTCTTTTGTGTAGTTAAAGGTTCTGCATGCTACCTTAAAAGAGCCATAAAAACAATTATATCAATGTGTTCTACTTTCAGTTTTAAATCTATTCATTGTATACTATATGACCAAAGGTTTCCCCATCACACCCATATGTGCTTTTTGAACATCCCTTTTTAGTCACCCATTTTCTGTTATAATAACATCTACTCTTCTGGGAAGGCTTTCCACTAGATATTGGAGCATGGCTCTGCCATAAAAGCATAAAAGCATTAGTGAGGTTGGGATGTCAGCCAAGGATTCTTGGGGCGTAATCTGTGTTCTAGTTTATCCCAAAAGTGTTCAGTGGGGTTGAGGACTGGGTTCTGTGAAGGCCACACTTTTACACATTTTTACATTGTTTATCTCCAACCATAGCAAATCATGTCTTCATGGACCTCATGTTGTGCACAGGGGCATTGTAATGCTGTAACATGTTTAGGCCCCTTAGTTCTAGTAAAGGGAAATTGTAATGCTACAGCATGAAAAGACATTCTATACAATTGTGTGCTTCCAAATTTGTGGCAACAGTTTGGGCAAGACCCACATATGGGTGTTGTGGTCAGTTGTCCACATACTTTTGGCCATATAGTGCACAATAAGGAAACTCGTTATGCTTTAAATCTCATCCTATTCCTAAGCATGATGTTTTACAGATTCCACTTAATTATCAGTGTCTTCATGATGCAGGTGAGTGTGAAAAGTGAAAATAGTATGCAGTGCTGTGGCTCTCCAGGAATTTTCACCTCCATACTCTCCAGGATTTTAGTAGGTAACACCTAGTCAATTATTACCAATTGTTATCTAGTTCATTTCTGCAAATGATGATCTAAATTGACCTCTTTCTAGGCATCAAATGACACAACCCTTTATTTAGATGCGGTTATTGATAGATTCCATTTTTATACATTGTGTCTCTGGGGGTCTTCTAACTCATCAGTAAATTATCATGCACTTCATGGAGTGAATCAGATGCAGAAAATACACAAAAGCATGCAGTGTGTGGACCAACACAAAGCCTTCATTTTCCAGAAGAAGCTCCCATCCTCTGCTCACTCTATAGTACAAACTAAAACTTTTATTGTTAGAATTGTAAAGGAATATTAACAGTTGTATTCCATTAAACTATATGCTTTCATTTGTGTGTGTGTGTGTGTGTGTGTGTGTGTGTGTGTGTGTGTGTTTGCGTGTGTGATGAATTATGGCTTATCCATGCCCTGCAATTAACATGTCTATACGAACCAAAAGACAGCACACTGAAATCAAAGGGATTAATGAATGCAGAACCAGTATATAATAGGAGCATGAATGCATGAAGTAATTTTATAGCCTAAGCTCTTTTATTTTGTAGTACTGTGGAAAGACAGAGAGCCAATTTTCCCTGTGCCACACTTGTAGTTCAAAGCTATCAAACAATCTGTTCACAATATGCTTAATGAAATTAGCTTTAATTCCAAGATGCCATCGTAAATGTTTATGTAATCAGAGCTGCAAATTTCTCACCATGTACATGACATTCTCCAGCACCTCAGAAGCTTTCAGTAGATGCCCTGGCTCAAAGTTCAAATCAATTTGAAAAAAAGGAAAGAAAGAAAATTGGTCTAATATCTTTACAAACTAAAATGTATGCAGAAATAATTGACATGAACAATTATATTACTTCAATGTTATAATTCACTTTTTTCTTTCGTGCAGCCTTAAAGAAATACACATAATGTAGAGTGCACTGGTTTATTAGTGAAGAATGTCTCTGGATTACAGAATATATATTGTCGGTAAGCCTGTTTGCATTTTAACCAGACTGTAGGCCCTCCTGAGCCATCTCATGTCCCTGCATGGGAGCTGACACTAATCCAGCTCAGTGTGGCTGTCTGGTAGCAAACAAAAAAACAATATCTGAGTACACGTTGGCAAGTTAAAAGAACCGCCAGTCTGCTTATTTCCCTGAGAAAATCACCTAATCTTTGATAAATGTACAACAGTCATAATTACAAAATAAGGATGACATTGCAAGTAACGAATAGCTCAAGCAGAGCTTCTTTATTTTAAAGATCGCAGTTTGTGTTTATTCAGGTGACAAAATGACATTAATCCATATTAAATGTTAATAATAACCTATTTATGATAATGAATGGAAACTTAAGTATGCTTAAGTATACATTTACATATTAATTTTCCATTTATCTAGGATATTATCAGTTTACAGTAGATATCCAGTTGCTTACTATCTATTATAATGTTATTCATTAAAGTATTACTGATTATGAAAGCCATTAAAGTCATATACAGTATGTTTACCATTAAAGGAAAAGGCTGTGAATACTTATGTACATGTTACATGTGTTTTTTTTTTGTTGTTGTTTTTTTCTTTTTAATAAATTTGCAAAGATTTCATACTTTCACGTTATTATGGGGTATTGTTTGTAGAATTTTGAGGAAAATAATTAATTTAATCCATTTTGGAATAAGGCTGTAAAATAACAAAATGTGAAAAAAGTGAAGCGCTGTGAATACTTTCCGGATGCACTGTATATAAATAACTTATAACTGTGATCCTCAGTGGCAGCCAAGATTTATTTTATAATGATATTCGGAGTTGACTTTTTAAAACTATAGACATGTTGGTCTATATAGATGCGACAATGCATCCTAAAACCTGGAAATAAGTTAGCACTTCCAGTTCCATTATCCCAAAGTCAATTTTTGGGTTTTTTGGTTAAATGTCTTGAAAAAGTCTTGAAATTCCAGAAATGATGAGGAAGAAGGTGATTGAAATACATCAGTCTGGGACAGGTTTTAAAGCTATTTCAAAGGCTCTGGGACTCCAAAGGATCACAGTGAAAGCTGTTATCTTCAAATGGAACTAACTCTGCTTAGTAGCCTTAGGGTGTCTGAATACTTTTCCTCATGTTAATTTGTTTGTTTAAGCATACTGTATCTTTGTTTATGCTCATTAATGCATACTTTTGTTTAATAAAAAGTTTATTTTTAAGTTCTAAGTCAAAAGACATTATATGTGTAAATGTCTATATGCAATGTATGTAAATCAGCAAGTGTAAAAAATAGCCTGCTCTACTCATGATGATGGACAAAGACTGCTGGGCATGACCATGCACCCTTATAATTTCCAAATTCTCTTTATAATTGTATTTGTGACATTCTCAACAACAAGATATTATAAGACATTTTGACAAAGCCATTTCTAGGCTACGCTTCACATGAGATAAACAGCCCTGAAGCATTTTGTACTAAAGGTTCACCTTTAGCAAAATGTTGCAGCTGCATAATGATAATGGAAACTACTAGTGCATTTCTGTAGGATTTGCTGCCTTGAACTTCTAATAACATTTTGCAAGTGCAGCCCACACCTGAGTGACACTGAGTACTCGTAAAACTGTAATAAGGGGGAAGAAAATGAATGAGAAGATGAGATGGTGTTTGCACTAGTCAGCGAGGTCCCCAATCAAGATACTTGGATAATAGTGGCTAAAGTAGAGAAGAAACTGGAAGGTGGTAGGATAGGAAGTTAGCTAATAAGAATGTGGAGATTCAGATGTGGTAGACAACATAATCGGTGGTGTGAGTACAGGTGTGTGAGTACATGGCCTTTGCTATACAAATGTTTGTCAATATAACTTGTACATTTGTTTTTTAGTGAAAAAAGCATGTATTTAAATGGCCTGTTTTACTTGTGATGACAGACAAAGACAGCTGGGCACGACTGTGAACTCTTGTTATGTTCACTGTCTATGTCTATGTCCAAGAATAATATATTATAAGACAGTTTAGGAAATGCATGATTCAGTTCTGAGGGCAAGCAGTAGCTTTCTAGCAAGGTATCTCACAAATTTTTGAACCATGAATTTTATCGAATAATAATAATAATAATAATAATAATAATAATAATAATAATAATAATAATAATAATAATAATAATAATAATAATAATATTTTCGTATATTCCCCGTATATAATATACATTATTTTCGTATATTCCCCTCTAAAGGAAAAATCTCAGCAGGCACACCATCCCAGATTGCAAAATGCATTTAACAATAAGTAAAAAATCCTAATATATTCAACTATGTAGCAATTATACTAAATTAATGCAATTAAAAAGGTCCTCTGAGTCATGCAGTAAGAAGCAAATAAATCTTCAACAACAGCTTATTTATGCACAAGTGGTACATGGCATTGCATTTTAAACACTTTGGTTTTGTGATAGTTGGAGAGAACTTAACTAAGTGAATTCCAGTGACTGAAGCAACATATTCAGTAGATGCATTTTTACCTCAGGCCTATGATTGATCAATAACATATCCTAACTGCACACATTATTTTAGAGGGCCTCTACCAAAAACAGATCAATAGCCTAGTAGCATATATACAGTTCATGTACTCCAAAAACAGCCATCAATCCATCAAGAGCTTTATCAAAAACAAAATGTTCTTGCCTTGCATTTTACAAACTTTTTTCAGCTCTTGTTTTCCATGAAACTGTGATACACCACAACTTCAGATCCACAAAGAGGAAGCTGCTCTCATAAGGAAGGAGAAGGCCATCTGAGATACAACCCTGGTAAAAACAATGGAAAACACCACACTTAGAGGATGCTCAGCCAGCTTTTTAACTTCATAGCAAATAAACATGTCACAGATGTGACAACAATGTTGTTTAAAAAATGATAGCTTCATCAACAAAAAAAAATATCGTTGTTTCTCCTCCTCAGGCTTTTATGATGGCCTGAATTCTTTGAGTCATCGACTGAAAAACAGTATTCTGTTATTATTCTGTTGCCATTAATTACAATTATTTCATTTAACTTGTTTGAAGTATGTTTCATAAAGCCAGAATGTTTAGCAATTAAACAAAAATAGTTTTTGTCATACATATGATTTGTTTATTTGCTACTAAGCAACTACATAGTTATACTAACTATGTAGTGATTCCATAATTTTTGCCAGGGGTTGTACAAAGGATAGAATGCAACAAGCACAATAAAAAAGAGAGAGAGCGATAAATAACCCATAATTAAAATAGTTAATAATAAAATTTGCAATCCCAGCCATCACATTAAAATGTATCACTGCTTTATGTACATCTGATGCTTGTGTTGTAAGAAGTGTACCATCAACAACACTTGTAGTGTGATATGGATCATATCCTTCTATGATATTTGAAGTCTGCTTTTTAATAAACCATTCACAACCATTCACTGTTTACTTGAAAGGGCATGCTATGGCATTATAAAGAGATATGGTATATTATATCACGTCTTATCTGTCAACAACATAAAAATTTATTTATTTGATAGCAGCTTTGGCTGTCAGTGCATTTTATGATAAATTAACCAATTTCAAATGGTTTCAAGCACTGTGAAATATGGTTGAGTACCTAGATTGATTTTGTTCTCTGTTTTGCCTTTCAAATAATAATAATAATAATTTATCAATTTGTATAGCGCTTTTTACAATGGTACATTGTCTCAAAGCAGCTTTACAGAAATATCATTTTTAC
>JAFFST010053076.1:60733-71071 GCA_022414735.1 Noturus placidus
TTGTCCTTGACTATTGTTTAAATTGGTTTGATGTTCCGAAACACTTAAGTGTGACAAACATGCAAAGGAACAGGAAATGAGGAAGGGGGCAAACACTTTTTCACACCACTGTATAAATGCATGAACATGTGTTTCAGCGTCTTTGAGGCTAATGAAGGGATGGAGGAGAGCTATATGACGAAGGTGAAAGAATTAGTAATTGAACAATTTGTTCATTTTGAATGAATCTTTAAAATGACTCAGGAACAATGAGTTCATTGTTGACCGTGCATGCGCTGCAACATCCCCATGGGCTCTGTACCGGAGACTGAAAATATTAGTTAACCTCTGCAGTCTTTGGGTTCAAGTCGTTCGTTCTTCCGGTGACCGCCGCATAGGCAGTGCACAAAGCAATACGGGAAACAGGATGAACGAATTACTTGAACCTGAAGACTTGAAAGAATAATCATTTCTGTTTCCAGGGAACTGAGATATGTGACGTGACAAAAGTAAGAATGATTCGGATTGGGAGGTGAACTGACAGACTGCATAGCCTGAAGACCCAGCTAAGCAATTAATTAATCATTTCTGTTTCTCATAATTTGGCCTTGGTTGCAGTAGACTATAGTTTATTTTATAGCTTGTAAATACTAGATGTGTTGGGGGAATTTAACATGTAGCATTTTAATTCTATTCTGATGAAATGACAAAATGACTCGAAAAAAGTTTCCTTCATTTTGCTGAATGATATTCAAAGATCCAAGTCAGTAAAATGATCTGAACTTCCCATCACTAGAATGAATCCAATTTCAGAAAAATAGTTTATACAGTATCTTATACAGTATACAGCATACATTTTCACTTAGGGGTGTACTCACTTTTGTTGCCAGTGGTTTAGACATTAATGTCTGTGTGTTGAGTTATTTTAAGGGGACAACAAATTTACACTGTTACACAAGCTGTACACTCACTACTTTACATTGTAGCAAAGTGTCATTTCTTCAGTGTTGTCACATGAAAAGATATCATCAAATATTTACAAAAATGTGAGGGGTGTACTCACTTTTGTGAGATACTTTTTTACAGTACTAGATGATCTAATGAGAGTACAATGTCACAAGTAAGGTTATAAAGGATATTTTTTAGCAATTGTTGATGTTCCAATAATAGTGATCTCAGTTTTGTTCATGTTCAGTATTAAAAACTTGGAGTTAAGCTATCCTTTTATTTCATTTACACATGTGGACCGAGTGGAAGCAAATCTACAAGATGTGTAGATTTGAATGTCATCATCATAAAAGTGGTAACTGAAACCATGGTGACAAATAAGTTTACCCAAAGGTTTTATATATATATGTAATGAACAGTAGAGGTCCAAGAACCGATCCCTGAGGGTCACCTAATTTCAGAGTTACAGTAGGTGACTGACAATCCTGCATTGAAATGGAAAATGGTCTTATGTGTAAGGTGAGCTGGAGCAGAGTTGTTTAGTATTACAATGTGCCATCAGGGAGGGTACTGAAAAAATGCTTCACTGACTCACTCATTAGGATACACTTTGCCCACTCAGGCACTCTTTTCTCTAACTCCATCCACCTACAAAGGGAGGAGACATTTGTTGGTGAAGCCAAGGTTGAGTGTAGGGGACAACTGTCACATACACACACACACACACACACACACAAGTTGCTCAAAGTATTTATTACCTACACAACTCAGAGGCACAGAGATATCAGGGGAGCACAGAACATTACACATCGAGGACAACACACAGGGCAAAGAACAGGTAGGTTGTTTCCTCCATGCTTTCATTGGAAGATTAGTGACAGTCAAATTATGAGTAAGAAGGAAAAATAATAAAGAAGGTTAACCTACCTCTGTGTGGCTCTAGGCTTTTAAAGAACGATTAAGTTAAATCCAATAAATAAATAAATAACATAGTGTAGCATTCAGGGCAGGTGGACCAGCTTTATTTTCTGTAATGCTCTTTTTGGATGTATATCTGCAGGTTGAATGGCTTTAGCAGCTGTGGACCTGTTAACAACCTCAAATGACATTGAATGTGGTGTTGAAGTGAAGACAGTATTCTCAAGCTTACATTGATTTACCCATAGTAATGAACATTTTATTAATCTTTTTAGACCCCCTCTAAATACCCAATAAAGGTCTGAGGCATTATATCAATAGATCAAATTGTGACACAGTATGGTAATGTGGGAAAGGTCTGAAATGCTTATGTCATGTATTATGCAATTTGATGCGCAGCCAGTTATTGCATTTAGTTACATATGTAAGAACATGACAGATAGGACACCAATACATATATGGTGAAAGAGTTGGAGTTTACTAATGAACTAAGGGACATAGCAAAGACCTTTTCCTGTCAGTACAATAGGTTCAATTATATGCAGAAGAAAAGTTCATGGAAGCACAACTAATCATCCCTGGACAGGTGTGCAACACAAGATTTTACAATGCAATCTCAGACTAATGATAACTAAAGTAAAATAGAAGCCGGCAGTCACTTGAAAAGAGTTGCAGAATGATCTGAAAGCAGCAGGAATAACATTTATACAGAGAACATTAAGCAATGAACTGCACCACAGTATTGATCAGTATTTGTATATCATAAATACAATCCAGACATACTACATCTGCCATCTTGGTATTGTTATGTGACCTACAACTTAAAAAGGAGCTGACATGTGTCCTTCCGTCATTGTTGATTCTGAAAGCTCTACCACGCCAGTCCTGCTGCCTTATGGTATGGAGCAGTGTCCATCCAGGTATTTCTTGCACCAATTGAATATTACCACTGACTACAAAAAACTGAATACAAAAAACGGACATACTACTCCTTTGGTTTACTGCTTTTTACCTAATGTATAGTAGGGTAGTAATTTGTATGCAGGCTTGGACAAATCAGAGCTCATTTGGAACAAAATTCTCTGGTCAGATAAAACAGAAATAGAACTCTCTGGCAATAATTCAACTTGTCATGTCTGGAGAAAGAAGGGTTGTGCGTATGATCCCAGAAATAGAGATGAGAGCATCATGACATGGTGCTGCTTCTCGGCAAACAGTACTGGAGAACTACATGTCATTGAAACAATTATAAATGGAGTGATGTACCAAACCACATTAGAGGAGAATTTAATCTCATTAGCCAAGAAACTGAATCAGGGGAGAAGATTGGAATTTCAACAAGACAATGATCCTAAACATGCAACCAAAATAACTGAAGAAGGCCTTGCATGGCAGACTGAAGGAAGAAACCCCCCAAAACAAGCAACAACCAAAAGAGGCTGTGGTAAAAAGCCTAGAAAAGCATCACAAAAGAAGAAACCAACAGTTTGGTGATGTCAATGAGTCACAGGCATAATGCAAGCAAGGGATATTCAACCAAATATAAAGTTTTATTTACTTCAATTTACTTATAGACTTATCTGTACATATACTTTTTATGCCTAAAAATAGGGTAGTCTGATACAAAAGGTTCTATGTTTTATGTTGTTTAACACATCTAGATGTAAATACCAGGAAATGAAAGCAGAAGTCCTAACCTCTTGTCTCATATCCACCTTTTGATCTCAAACTCAAATATTCCGGAGGAGACTGTAGTCCATCTTCATCCATTCATCTTCAACCGCTTACTCCTTTTCAGGGTCATGGGGGAACCTGGAGCCTATCCCTGTATTACAGAAAAATAAAATGACAAATAAATACAAATCTTCGATTCATCGATCGATCCATCCATCCAACTAATAATTAAAATGCATACTATTACATTAATTAATTAATGTGTTAACAATTTACTACAAATAGGCATATATTAAGTAATATACCAAATACTGCTTTCATAATGATGAATTAATGCATGCATTAATCCTTAGAACATCAGGAAATAATGAATCCTGCAGGTTAGCAGCTTTTGAGTCATATATGAATATCCATTAATAATAGCAACAGTTAAGTATTAATATCTTGTTAATCATTCTGGATATTAATACTGTTAATTTCAGTGTTAATAAAGATAATCGATATTATTAAGTCTTTTTATACACAGTGTAGGTTACCCAAATATTAGGTTATTTAAGTAATTTGGAGCAATTTACAATTCAAAGCCAGCAACACTAACAAATTGCACAACATGATCCAAATCAAATGTCATAAAATAGGATTGGTGACAATCTCACCTGAGTTTCATCCATTGACACACATGGTAAAGTCAGTGGCATATAAAAGTCGTTGTTATGACCTTACTTTTTAGAGGTGTGCACTGTACAACTCTAGAGTTTACAAGAGTAAGTGTATAACGATGATATTAGAAGGCACGATATATGACTCAAATGGCTTTTAATGAATAGGAATGTAATAATACAAGACAAAATAATAATATAATGTATTAATTATGTGATAAACATATGCTTTTTTGTGGAACTATCTTTTTATTATTTATTTATTTACTTACTTTTCAAAGTGGACTGGATATAATCACACACACACACACACACACACACACACACACACACACACACACACACACACACAACAACAACAACAACAACAACAACAACAACAATAACAAAACACTAATAGTCAAAGACTCTGGGGGTATGCAATGATTTAATTTAGCAAAACATTATAAGGTCATTTGACTTATGCAGTTAACTTCCACACGATGTTTATTGCCCCATGGTAACAGCTGCAGCACATACTGATGGGTAATTATGTTATGAAACATGGCTCTGATTTCTCACCACATCATAAAATACCCTTTTCCCTGCATACAGTACATTTTATCAGAGAGATGGATGGAGAGCCCATAATAACATAGTCTGTCTCATGAAGTCTCCCTAAATATATATATATATATATATATATATATATATACAGCTACTGTAAGTTGTTGAACACTGTCTTTAAACTAAATTAATCTGTGATGAAAATAGATTAACTGATTTCTTACTAAATGCATGTGATACTGGGTCAGGCGCCGGTACTGAGATGAGGTGTTGTGTTAGTTGGAATGGCCCACACCTCTTCCCCCTCCACAGGCAGCTTGAATTTCCGGCTGCTCTACTGGAGACTGTCAAAGGACACTGGTTCATTTTCAGACACCAGCATTAGCCAAGAAACCTTAGCCATAGCCCTAAAAAGCATGTAGGACATACTAGAGTAGATAAACTAGACACATTCAAGACAAATTATAATAATAAAATTGCCATTTAAATGAAGAGGGCTGAAATAATAGTTGAATATCTCATTTAAATACATAAATCTATTTGTAATTCTAAAATATGTAGATAATTTTAAGACTAATACACATCAGCTGTATAATTTATAAAATCATAAATTGTGTTATGTATTAATAGTATTTTAATTATACATGCAGTTTAGGAAACTGCACTCATCTTTTGAAACTTATATAACTCTTCACCCCTTATCTAAACAAACTACTACAGAGCGTTTCAAAACAGAGCTGCCATAAGCTTGGGTTTTACATTAGAGATATGCGCATGATAAGAAGTATGCCTTGTGAAGTTTTTAAGTCAGGATCATCAACAAAGCCAATAGTAAAGCAACAGGATGAGCTTTCAGTAATTGCCAAGTACAGTAAGTACAGACTATCACCCAACTTACTATAAAGAAGATATCAGTGCTCAAAACTTGTCATCATCACATGCCAAGTGGAGACATACAGTAATGTCTGTGTCTGGTGGCATGAGATGGATGAGTGGAGCTGCTGCTTTCTGTTTAAAATTGGACACAAACAGAAGGTTTTAGAATGGTAAATATTTAAAACAAAGAAAGTAAATGTGCAATATATTGAATATATAATATTCAAGATTCTGCACAATTTCTAGATCCCTATTTAAACATAAGCAAACGTGATATTGACCATGTTAACTGTTTTGTACATAAGGTCAGATCAGATTTTCCTTATGTCTGATAGCTTCTATTGAAGTATGCATTCAGATGACACCCCATTGGATTTGATCTAAGGCAGATCATAAGGTTAACACAAACTTGTGGAGTCAATGCCAGCGGGAATGCACACTGGCATTAAAGGAGACATACGAAATAATTAGAAACTCTTAAACGCATATAAACATTTCAAAGACTCTATTTTTCACTCATGATACTGTCAATAATATCATTTGTAATGAAAATTGTTGTATAAAATTAGAATAGAATAGAATGCAAAATAAAAGCATTTTCACTAGTGGTCTCAAATTTTTGGACCCCACTGTATACAACAAAAAAGGAGAATTTTGAAACTGAAAACAAGCAAACCCAAAAAGTAGTTTTTTTTTTTTTTTTTTTTACTAAAAATGGAAATCAATCAATTAACCAATAAACTCTCTCTCTCTCTCTCTCTCTCTCTCTCTATCTATCTTTCTCTTTTTCTCTGTCTCTCTTCCAGTGGCACAGAAATCTTGAGTTACAAAAATTTTTAAAGATTTAAAGATGTGGAAAAGATCAAAAGTTACAGATCAAACTGCCACAGGGCAGGGTGGTAAGTACAACCATGCACTCTGCAGTGGCACTATATCCACTACAAATACCTATAAGCTTTTACACATCCCCTGACAAAATGGCAGAAATCGTAAATCAACCTTTATGTGTTCCATATATCTACTGTATCTGTCTGAAGTAGCCATGCAACTTATTGGCTTTTCATCTGAAATTTTCAGAAAAGCTACCATCAACAGTTAACTCATTTCTCATCATTATATCACCAAGAACATACTTTTAGAGAACAACTATACTTACCTATAAGACTTACACCCATGTTGATGCAAAACATTTAGTGAATCAGGTAGTAATACAATTAGTAAAATAGTAAGTAAAATGTAATTTTGGATGAAATAACAGACCACCACAAATAACAGAAAGACAAATTCCGACCATTTCAGAGGTTTAGAGACATGCATCACAATGTTTAATGTTCTATGCGAAGCCACAGCAAGATAAAGTTGAAATGATCACCAAGATCTACAATATTTTATAGATGTCTGGGTCAACAAGAATGTAACAGTATAAGAAAATGCATGAATGGGTTTTATCTTTATGCTTCATGCAATAAAATGTATGTGGCATTCTGTTATAGGAACATAATCAATGACAGGGTAGTGTGATGCTGCTCCAAGAATGCAGACATATGCACAAAAAAAAGAGTTCCTTAATGGGGCTTTAAAGGTAAATTGGATAATTAAGGTTTCAAAGCCACCTACAATGGTTCTTCATAATCCTTTCTAACAGGGAAGCACTGTATTGTAGGGGTCTACAGTGAACATTTAAGAGTTCCTCCAGAAGAATAACCAAAGAACCCTTAAGTGTTCTACATTTTATAAGAGTAAACAAACAGTATCAGTATCTCACCAGGTACTCCCTTTTCTTCTCCCTCAAAGTTAATAAGACAAAAAAATATCATGTTACTGAAAAATCCCAATCATCTGCTCTGCTCCCAGTGCAGGAAAATGTAAAGGACTAGCTTTACCTCTGAATGTTACCAAACATTCACACTGTCTCCAATGTTAAATAAATTAACATAAATTATCTGTCTCTATATTTTACCACCATACAAGTCCCTGTGAAATGGTTACTTAAACCATAGCATATTAATATAACTTTATAACCCATGATTTATCCTGCAGTTGAACTATGGTTATAGGCACTGTTATAGAAAATGACTAATCTTCTGACCATTCAGATTTAAGACTTCAACAGTGCTGTGGTATAAAATTTGCAGTAAATAGAAGCATATGATCCTATTATTCTTTTTTCAAACCACTGATTATGATAATTAATTACTACAATATATTATATTACCCATGGACTACTTGACGTCCAGCTCCTAACAAACAGGCTTACTAATTTCTGCTAATATTCACTATTGAATGATGTGTAACATCATCTACATTATGCTTATTTCCTGCACATTTTGGCAAAACTCTTTTTACATTCAATCCTGAATCCATGATTGGATATTCCTGGCTTATCTTGGCAGAGTTGTTTAGTGTTTGTGTAGTCATTTTTGTGTTTGTCCTAAATCCTGTTAAAGTAGCAGCTCCTCAACTATGTTTTGTCAACTATTAACATTTTCCTATTCTCCTGCTGTTTTACTATCCTTTATATTAAACCTCTATGTTACACCAGGAACAGAGAATGAGCCTCCCAAGAAAAAAGGTAAGGGAACTGAATGATTTAAGGGACCTAGCATGGTACAGCCTATGAGCTATGAGTAGTTCATAAAAGTACATCTTGGCTGATATTTTGTTATTCTATATTATTTATATGAAAACAGCTGAATAAACATTAGATAAACATTTTTACTTGTTTGTTGATTGATTGATTTTAGTTCTAAAACAAAACTAGGAAAGTAGAAAATTTATAACTATTAAACATTTCTATTCCCATGATCAGTACAAGTAAATAACGGAGAAGCCACACACCCACAACCAACAATTAACAAAACCATCCACTCATAACAAATTTTTGTCTTTGTCATATTTGTCTTTGTCATATTTGTAATTTCTTGTATTTTTTTTAATTTTGTGATCTAAATAACAAATTAACATGCCATGCTTGTTTCTCTTTATTTGTACTATGAAATGCATGAAACAATTAATCTGTATTATAAATATTGCAGTATATACAGAGTCTACATATTTTACCTTAAAAGAATGTTTAAGAAAAATAAATAATATTAAAACCATTCATTTACCAAAATGATGTATGATCTATAGACCAAACCACAAATTGAAGTTGTCATGTTATCCTTTATATAAAGGTACAATTGTAATTTATGAGAAAATAAACATAAGTTGGCTACAAAGTTATATTTTTCATATGGTTGTTCTTAGGTATCAAAAGGCGATCAAAGGTTCCTGGGGTTATGATTACACAGTATGTGGAGGAATTGCCAGAGGGGAAATCTACTCCTGATTTCACCCGCAAACCCATTGCTTTGACCATTCAAGAAGGTATGGATATTGGCAAACTCAAATACAGTAATATACAGTACTATACACAAAATACAGTATTATTCATTGAAATAATAATCAACCCCAACCCCAAACAGGAAAAACAGAATGAAAATGAAAAATGTAATGAAAAAATACAGTAATATTGAAATGATGGCTAATTCAGACATGAAACAAGCAAAAAGCAATGTGAATATTGGAAATAAAAATAAAACATGTAGAAAAATGAATTTAATTTTTTTAATATAATTTATTTGTGTGGAAGTACAGTAGATGAAGTATAGGTGACCACAATTACAAGATTAAAAGGTAAATAAATACACAGAATAAATTTGGCAATTTTATAATTCAGTATGTCTGCATTCCAAAACGTGAAATATACACAGAATGCAGAAACATGTGCAGGACTTTCAGATCATGATCATATCTGACACATAGCTGTTATTTACATGAGAGTATATTTTATTTTTAACACTAATTTAATTTTAAGAAACCATCACAGTAAACACATTCATTTTGACTGTGACATATTAGTGTATATGTTAATTAAAAACATTCAAGTTTTTATTTTTCAATGCTTAGCATTTTCTTCTTTGATCATTGTTAAATAACATTTTTCCTGTTTAAGGTAAATTAGCCATCTTTAAAGCCAAAGTGATTGGAGAACCCACGCCCACTGTGTCATGGAAGAGAGCGAAAGGAGAAATGAATGATCCAGAAAAGTTCCAGAACAAATATGACCCTGTAACTAACGAACATACTTTAGAGGTAGGCATACTATCTCACTAAATTTAGGCAGCAAACTCCAAACAAAACAAAATGGAATTTGATATATATATATATATATATATATGTTTCTCCATTAAAAAGTATTATAAAGAGCAGTAAGCAGTAATAAATGAGACAAAGGCAATATTTGATGTGCTGATCCTTTGTTTTTAAAAAAAATATATAGTCTCAGGTAGAATTAGTGTATTTTTAAAATGAAATGAGCTGTGGATTATACTAAGCATCTTGCAGAACCTGCCACAATTCTTCTGGAGACCTTTACTGTCCCACTTGCTTCTTATTTTTGCAGAAGAATCCAACAGCCATCATCATGTTTTTTCTCTGATAACCCACTTAATATCCTGATTTCTTTACTGATATACATTTAATTTTCTGCTGGAAAACTAATGTTTGGGAATCTAAAATGTTTTTGTACTGACTCGATAATGTCGAAGTCATAAAATAAAAATCTTTAACAAAGTTTGTACTAGAAAAATAGTGTGCCTAAGACTTTTGAACAGTACTGTAGGAAAAAAAATAAATAAATTATATATATATATATATATATATATATATATATATATATATATATATATATATA